>JAUMHP010000055.1:5468326-5495292 GCA_032361065.1 Enteromius trimaculatus | reverse complement strand
GTGCTTATTTCTTTATCAGTTTATCAGTTTTAAAGTATTTGTCCATGGGACATATTGAAAGGATTGCGTGTGTGTGTTTATTTTTATTGTAATGTAATTTATTTACACCAGAGTCATGAACAATGATTTATGGTTGCTGCTGGTATTTTGAGAACATCTGCATTTAAGAAAACATTTTATTGCACACATACCTATAGTGTTAATTTGGTTATACTTTATTTTAATTAGCACATTTAATTATACATGTAGATAATATTCATTAACTACATGTATTAGATGATTAGGGTTTGGTTTAGTGTTACTTGCATGTAATTATGCAAAATGCATTGCATTGCAGGTTAGGCCTACAGTACATGTGCTTAAAACAGTAAGCACATGTAGGCCTAACCTGTAACAAGGACACCTTATTACTCAATGTTTGTGCTCCATCTAGTTCCAAGAGAGACAAATAATAAATAAATGTTAGATGTCAAAAATTCATTTAAACAAACAGACAAAAAAATATAATCAGATTTTAGAAATATAAGCATATAGTCAACAGTTTCATGGCAATTCATAACTAACTATTTTTGCCAAAAAGTGACTGATTTGATCCATGCTTCTTGTTTTCTAAATGTAGCTTATATTTTCTCGCTTTTTTTGAGATCGGTTTGGCATAAAACAAACATTTTTATTTTATGGCCACCAAGTTTTATGTGCAAAGCTGAAGATGTAACTTTTGTACCTCGCCTTATAAAATATCTGTTTTCTGATTTGAAATAATCTCTTCAGAGGTAATAGACAAGACTAAAAGACACAACACCGAAATTTTGATTTAACCACTAAATTTCATTAAGTTTGCCTAAGGCTGTAACCATAGCAACAGCTGGCCGTCGAAGCATGTTACATAAACAAAATACATTTATTTCCCAACTGTTTTGGTGACTTTTTAGAATACTTTAGTGATATTTTTTATTTTTATTGTTGGCTTTGATGCGCGATAGTGACGCTATAACCATTCTGCATGCGTTATACCCACCAGAATTCGTTTTATAATTCCCAAATATATTTGTCGTAGAGCTTTGTAAATGGTGAACCTGGAGGACTTTAAGACCAGGGAAGAGTTGCAGCGCAGCATTCCAGCAGTTTTCGCAAAGGATCTCTTTATTTGTGGAAATGGGTTTCTCCACACCTCCCTGTCTGCCTCACATGTTGAAAAAAAGCCAGCGTAGAAACACACGGCCCGCTGTTGCGTCCCAAACAGAAGTTCAGTGATCACCTGTGGTGGGCTAGGACAGGTAACGAATGTCCAGGTGGTGACTAGCACTCTCTCCACCGTCTTACTGGATTATACTATCTTCTCTTCCTCTTTGGAATGAGTTTCTGGAAACGCAAGATGAATGACAGCAAAAAGTAAGTTGGCAATCTTTCAGTTTTCGGACAGGTGAGGAGAAATCCGAGATGCAGGAAGATAATTTGCATAACTGGGAGAATTACGGACTTCAGTATTATGGTTTCAGCTAAATCATTGCCTCCTTACATCACAGAACAAATGGCGTTCATAGTCACTTGGATGTCAGGAATGTTTAATAACACTATAGTAACTAATTCATTTTAATACCATGATGCTAAGTAATCATACTAGTTATATATCCAAATATGAAAATGCAAAGACACCAATGTATATGTAGTACATTTACCTACAATGTGTAATAAAAGTATGCTATCTATGAGGCAAGGACACCTGTGTGTGGCACCCATAGTAGATGTATTGTATTTACAGATGATATTAAATACAAAATAGGTGAAATATAATGCTTAAAAGATTACTTGCTCAGGTTTTGTTTGTATTTACTCATTTATTTTATATAGCTTTCTTCATGAACACCAAACAGTTGTATTAAGTTTATAAAATAATGGGAATTATTACTATTAATAAATTAAACTATTTGCCATGATTTGTATTAATACAAGTGCACCACAGAGTAAAAAGCCATTAGAGTCCTATTGGATTAGTACCCGTTTCCTAATGAATGAAAAATAAAGTCATTTTGAGCCTTAATATTCTAAGAGACAGTCTGTCGGGTTAATCAAAAGACCTAATGTCAAAAACAATGTAGCAGGTGATGTCATAATATAGATGAGGTTTGGAGCAAGCTGATTGGATCAAACCTGTTCTTTCATGGTATAACCCAATCTTCCTGTTTGGAAAAAAAAAAAAAAACATCACAGGCGCTGCTTGCTGCTGTCTGTTAATGCTTAACAGTTTATTGCTTTACAACAGAGAAGTAGATGTTCCCTTCACACCGTAATTTGTTACATGTAAAACAAAATGTAGTTTTGCTAAATTAAATAATCACTGATTTCCTTTTATGAATTTCAGTCAGTGCTACTTCCTGTTTAATAGTGCACATATTAAGGTTGTCTTAAAATAATGAGACAATAGGTATCATGTTTATGGAAACTGTTCAAAGCTGATGAAATATGATCTTGAGAGTTTTTCCCAGATGTTATTTGTGTTCAGGAAGCAATGGCTCATTACTGAAGAATACAAGATCAGATTTTGTTCACGTGCTTTCATTTGCTTTTAGAGATCAACTCAAAACTGAAGACTCGCTGGACAGCCCCACGTCTCCATCCCAGTGAGCGTGCCACACTTTAAATCAACCAGTGTTTCCACACAAGATCTATTGTCTGTGACATTAACAACAGGATTGGAACACACACACACACACACTGTTAACTGATACAGAATGGCTATCTACCCAAAATAAAAATGTCATTTGAGATGCTCTTGACTGATAATAGTGGCAGTAACTATTAACTATTAGATTATTTCCCTTTTTTTAGGTCACCTATTATAGAGAAAGAGGGGCTGGACCCTGTCATCACTGATTATGGGTAGGATTCTGCCTCCACATTTCTTCATTTTGCACTTTGCTCTGCTGTAGTCATGTTTTGTGAAGAAAACAATGTAGAATTGGTATTCATGCATAAGTGAACATGAATACCAATAGCTAGATTAGCCATTGTGTTGCAACAGGTAAAATGGCACTATCATGTTACTTCCCACAATGCATTGCATTATATGTGTATTTAAATATAAGACATAAATTAGTGCATAACATGTGAGTTATAATAACTTTTTTTTTTTTGAAGCTTTGACTGTAGATACTAGCAATATATATTTTGTATTACATACTCTCACATTGGCAAGCTGTGGATGTAACATCTCGTTAGAGAGATTTAACGATTGTTCTCATAAAGGTCGTCCACATGTATTATTCAAAAGTTCACTCCAGATGGCTTCCACATCAGCTACACTAAACCCAACGCTGAATGAAGCTCCATCACATCAGTCAACAGGAAGCTAATTTCCATTTTCTTAAAGGATTATCTCACTGTAATGGCCCGGTCATGCCAGTATGGTCATGATAGAGCTGAAAATGCATTGCACGCCAACATTATTGCTCTAGATGCAGATAAGCTTGGTAAGCTTGTAATCAAAGCAAATCTTTTTTTGCATGGACAAACACTATTTGCAATGTTTTCAGAAATGCAAAATTTACAGAACTGATGGTTGCAAGATATTGATTTATACCGTATCTGCAGGTTTGCAAATCATGTCTACAAAATCTCTCTCAGTCAGTTCGTATTAGCAACTACTGCTCAGGGCAGCTTTCATTAGTCATTTCATACCTTTGTAGTTTTTTTTATGATTTTTTAAATTTTAAAGCTTTATAAGCTACTGTTTTTTTCAAACCAAAAACATTAATTTTAATAAACAATTCATTTCAGCAATTATTTTTAATTGATCATAATGTTACAAAAGACTTAAAGTTCAAATTATATTATAATTATTAGAATGTGCTGAAAAAAGTATAACTTTTTCCATAGACATAATAAGCAGGAGAACGTTTTTAATGTTAATAATAATAATGGAAAAGTTTTATTGAGCAGAAATCAACTACATGTTAAACTATATTCAAATAGAAAACAGTTATTTTAATATTTCTAAATGTTAATGTTTTTACTGTATTTTTGAGCAAATAAATGTAGCCTTGGTGAGCATGATAAACTGATTTCAAAAACCAGCCCCAAACTTTTTAGTTTCGTTTATTTACAGTACATATTTCACCATTGCTGTCTTTCTGGTCCCATATGCATTTGAATTTTTTTCTTGTTTGGTGTCACAGCTCGGGATGTGTTTCCGTCGGCCAATCAGCTTTGTCATGTGGCATCAGAGTATGCAAAATAGAAGCATTTCATCTTGCATCCATTCTTTCTATAAACTTTCCTCTCCCCTTCTCCTAAACACGCCACAGGCTATGTCACTTCCTTGTGCTGATACTGCGGTCTGCATCTGTCCTCCGTGTCTCATGATCCCTACTGTCGAGGACTGATTTACAGGCCTGTCATTGTGTTGAATGCTATTGACTTCTGTGGAGTTCAGATTGTCACTTGACTGCAGAAGCGTGATGCCTGCTTTAGGAGCATTTTGCTAGGTGGATTCTTAAGAAATTGGAACCTCCTCCATCGCGTTATTGTCCAATCCGAGGCCAGGATGTGGTGTATAGCATGAGGGTGATACTGAGAAGAGGAGGAGGCTGAGGTGGCGTGTCTCTGTCTGTGTGTCTGTATGTGTGTGTGTTAGAAGGCGGGGAGACCGCGAGAAAGAGGCAATAAGAATATTCACTTTCTGCCTGTGTGATAGTCATCCAAATCTTATTAAGCTCTGCGTTCCTTTCCCGCTGTCCTCTCTGCAGCTTGAGTGAGTGAGAGTGTGTGCGTGCGAGTGTGTGTGTCCTGTAGCCAGAAGGAAGCTGCAGCTCTGCTGATAGGAACCAGTACGAAGGCCTGTTCTCTCACACACTCTGTGAATTACTCTGCGTCTCTTCTCTCTCCTTTTATTCCTCCCTTCTCTCGCTTTACTGCACTCCTCGATCTCACTGTACCAGATGAAAATGTCAGAAGAGGCACAAACTCTGTCAAACGGGTAAGAACGCCACACAGCTGAGAGTGTGCTATTGTGTGAATGTGTGCTTTAGCAGTGATTGAGGACTATTTAACTGTTCTCAACATGAGAATGCATTTACAGCCTGCATAACCAGTAAAACAGGGAAGAGTTTGGAAATATTAGACAGGTAATGGTTTTGGATGCCCTTGCTTTCGGAGCTGCTTGCGTTGTAGAATTTGTTTGTTAAAGTGTAGAGCACAGCTTTTTGTAATTGTTGGGGGAGCGTTAGTCTCTTAGCACTGAGCATGTGCATATGTGTGTTTTAGAGTCAGCTTGTTTGTTCCAGTCATTCCGGTGATGATCATCAGTAGTCAATTAGCCCCCGGGTGGCATCAGCTCTTCAGAATCGCTTAGCATCACCACAATTAGTTTGTGAGCCCTGTAGGGTACAAGGAGTGCAAAGCTTTGCTTTACCTCTGCTGTAGATTCTGAACAAATCTCACACCACTTCCTTTTGCTAGCCAGGCTCAATGTAGCATGCACTGCACATTCATTCAAATTATCTAGCTCTGATATCATATATCAGCATCAGGGAGGAAATTCACTCTGTGTTCTGCCTCTGGGGGATGAGAAATGCTAAAAGATGATTGTTCCTAATTGTATTCTAGTTTTATAAGGTACAGGCTTTTTGGGGCCAGCAAATTCATTCATTAGTCTTAAAATTGTGTGTACTAAGTTTAGATACAAATACATTTTTGTAATTTTATTTATTTATTTTTTTGCACTAACTAAAGATGAACCAATATTTCTATGATGTGGCATATATTAAAATTTAATCGTATTTGTGTCTGAAAAACAAATAAAACAATGAAATCTGATACCAGACAATTTCAAAACAATAGTTTTAAACAGTTGTTTTATGTGATCATTAAATTACAGCGAAGGTAATCTTAATGTAAAAACTGAAATGATCTTGCACACTTAAATATCCATTATCATCACTAACAGCAAGGCTGATGTATATTGTGTATGATGCATATGTTCACAATAAGCATCTTGGCTGTTAGACTACAAAACGACCAGCTGTTGTTTAATGTATACCACTCTATTCAAAATTATTTAAAGTAAAATGATGACTTAATGCTGTAGATCTTTGACATTGTAGCCATTCTCCTTTAATAGCAGGAAATGACAGCATTAAATTCACCTGGCAGACATTAGGAGGTGGAGAGACCCGGCAGTCAAACGATCTGTCTTTCTATAGGTCTGACAGTAGCCTGAGCTATCAGCTGCATTGCTATTGGCCAAGCCGATCCCATAAAGTTGAGTCTGTATTGGCATCATTTGGAATGCAAAGACGTGGCGCTCATTTAGTCACACTCATTGATTTGATTAGTTCAGTGGAGAATGGCCAAAGCCTTTGTCTTTTTACATGCCCTCAATTCCCGATTCATTTGTCCACACACAGAATCGCTCTATGAATGGTTGTTTTCAGTAGAATGTTTCAGGGTTGAAGAACTATAAGAGGTTGTTGGGTTTTATTAGATTAGGAAGCGTGATATAATCTTAGCAGGCTGAGGTCAGGACCATTACAAATTTCAACTCAATTTAGAAATTAATTTTAAATGGTGCTGTAATTTGAAGAATGTGTCCCTTATTGCGAGATACAATGGGCTTTGATCATCTTCATCTCTGAGACATTTGTCTTTTCATCATGTGACTGAAGAAACGGTGGAACTGATTTTGTTCACTCATAAATGATTGTGTTTATCTGTATATGTCAGAAATATACATTTTCCAATAGTATGTCATATAAATACGCATGCCTTTACATTATTGTAAATATTGAACAATTACATTTTTGTGCTCTTTTAAGCATGTCATGCGTTTGTATTTTTTCCTTGTCTGCTGCCTTTCACATCCCAACTCAGGTTAGTTTAGTTGGTCTAGTTTAATTTAGGACTAGTGGTGTCATCACATTGTTATTGTAGAAATGTGCTAAGTTCGACACACTACATCTGTGTCATTTGTGATACTTTTCTGTCGTTCATGTATACTTTCTTAAGGCCTAGTGGGATAGTAGAGTGTCTGTAGAATAATAATGTCAAGAAATTCTGCAGAAGTGGTAGGTCTTATACTATTCACCTACGAATAGTCTTTAGAATACTATGAATTTGGACATAATACTATTTGCACATGCTTTTTTCGCCTTCTATGTAGTGTGAAACCAGGCATATTAGAACACAGCATCAGCCATGGCTCATTTAGTCTGTGATTTGATTAGTCATGTGATCACAACACGGCATCCCCCATCAGGCATCCTGTTCTGTGTAATTCTTATTAGGCCACAGGTTTGACTGGAGATGTTAGTACACATTAGTTCAAAACGTCAATGTCATATTCATTTCAACATGGAAAAAAACTGTTTAGTTCAATTCACTTTTTCAGGGCATAAATCCTGGCAAACTTTGTTGCTTCATCATGACTCAAATGAATGACTGATGGTGTAAACGCCACTTTAGACTGCCAGGAATAAGAGCATTTGAGTGTATGTGATACATTAATCTTCCACAAAGAAAGGGAAAAAAAAACTGCATCTTTATTGTTTAATTGCAAAACCTCTAGAGAGTATGGTTATATGAACTACATGAGCTGTACAGTCTCATTGCTCTCAGCCATCTTGTCTATCAGTGCATCAACAGACCCACAATTGCAGTTAATTAGCATGTGCAATTATAGAAATGTGTAAAAAATGTTAATACTTTGTAAATGCTTTTTTAAATACACAGTAAATAATAAAAGGCTACGTTTGATTGCATAAAATGTTTAGGTAAAATCTAATGTAGCTGTGAATTTATTGCTAATGGAGTAAATGAAATAGATGCAAACAAATATGATTTTTAACATAACAATAAAGCCATTGTTATATAGTCTATGGTGTACAGTGCATTAAACATATAAAATACCTGCAATATGGTACAATAGGTATTTTCTAATGTAAACACACTGTCAGTAACTTGTTTTTATACACAAATCAATTGATAGTGCACTTCCATTTCCCAGACTTTCTCTACTCAATCCTCTTTTCATCATTATTATACACTTTCCTCTTCACATTCCTAGTGTTTTTTCAATTGACACTACAGATACTCACTCACCTGTGCCATAGTGCATCTGAAGGTGACATCTGCTTCACTGCACTTGTATCTAAATCGAGAGACTCTGGGGGGATTCTCTGCAGCAGAGAGCTGTGACTTCACACTCACATAGAGCAAGCTTTTCCGGGACAATGTGAGGTTTTCTGCAAATGCTCAGAAGCTGAGTGAGCCTGTCCCCTGTCCAATCTGACACCTGATCACTACTTGCTTGAGCTTCTTCACAAACTGTTGTGTTGCCTCAGAGTACAATGGCACTGTCCCAAATGACAGTCTTTAACTCTATCCAGGAAAATAATCACTAGTGTTGATATCTTGTTCCATTTTTGAAGATGTAGATGAGGTTTCTTTACTGAAACAGATTTGGAGAAATTTAGCATTACATCACCTGCTCACTAATAGATGCCCTGCAGTGAATGGGTGCCATCCTGAGAGTCCAAACAGCTGATAAAAATAAAACAGCAATGCATAAATAATAATATACTTGTGATTATATACTTGTATACACATCTGTGTATGTGTAAATATACACAGCACACACACATAAAATGAAACACCATTTATTTTGGATGTAATTAATAATGATAGTCAATTTGACAGCCCTACTTTTAAACATTGCTAATGGCTAAAATACCAGTCTAACATCCATAATAATGCTTCCTCCAGTGAAAAAATCCATACCCTGTTGCCTGTTTCTGCTTGTAAACGGTACTTCCATCTGAATATTTCTCTCCTGATTCAGGCCTTTTCACTGGAGAAAGCAATGTTATGTATGGATGACTCATATTTTAGCCGGAAGCAACAGTTTAAAATATCTTGATGATGTATTTGTTTGTTATAAACCTCAAAACTTCACTTTACAAGTTAATAAATAGGTGGACTGGAAATGTGTGGATTACTTTTTAATCAGCTGTTCGAACTCTCATTCTGACGGCACCCATTCACAGCAGATGACCCACTGGTGAGCAAGTTTCTCTAAATCTGTTTCAATGAAGAAATAAACCCACGTACATCTTGAATGGCCTGAGGGTGAGACATTTTTCTTAAAAAAAAAACATTTTGGGTGAACAATTCTTTTAAGACAGAGTATATGGAAATTACCATTTGTTTATTTAGTTGTTTTCTTCTTTCTGTATTTTTGCTAGGTCGGAGAAATCTGACCTGTCTCTGGCTCTTCAAGACTGCATGGAGGCATTGGATCTGTTCCTGCAAAATGAATTTGATCAGGCCTTGACCAGACTTAAGAGCAGGTAAGACTTCCTGTGTATTTCACAATAAGAGTTTGGCCTGCTGTTTATTGTTTCTGTGAGAGGTTCTAGGTTTGGAACGTATGAACCTCACAATGCAAGGCTCTATTATTTCTTTTACTTCCTCCTTGTGTGTTTGGGTGTGAGGCAGAAAGACCTTGGATTTGAAGTGTTTCATAATCAGTTTGAATCACTGTTCTTTATCCCTTTTGAATTGTATATAGTGTTTTGTATCTGGCTTTATCCAATAGCAAGAGTGCATAATCTTCTAATTTACGTAGTTGTTCTTGTAAATAATCATGTGAGGTGAGTCTCCATACACAACAATTGGTTGTTTCTCGGGTAAATCTCAAGTAACCCGAAACCTACTGAATGAGTTCAGCTCTCTGGAGATTCATCTCCAGGTCTTTTCTTCTCTTTACACCACACCTTGTTTTCATACGTATGCTGTGTTTATAGCATCTATAGCATCTCACATTTCTGCCTTCCTCACTACTCACAGCTGTGGATGGGTGTGTGCCTTTGTGTATTATAAACTATATAATTATTCAGTCTATTTTGTAATCTTTGCTATCTTTCCATCTTTGTCCCCTGGGTCACTCCAGTTTTGTTGCATTCAGAGTCCAATATGAACTTTAAGCCATCCTGATTATGTTTTATTTCATTTTATCTTTGTTCAACGAGGGTCATAATATAGTTCTTTACAAACTAATTTAAACTACACATTATGTTAGAGTTCTTCACTCTCAAAAGTGTTCATTTTGGACACTGCTGGTGAACAGTGAGCACTTTCATCTGG
This sequence comes from Enteromius trimaculatus, assembly GCA_032361065.1. Taxonomy (NCBI): domain Eukaryota; kingdom Metazoa; phylum Chordata; class Actinopteri; order Cypriniformes; family Cyprinidae; genus Enteromius; species Enteromius trimaculatus. Next base: position 5,485,155 of record JAUMHP010000055.1, on the reverse strand, counting down.
ATATCAGGTCAAATATTAGTTTGAAACATTCATGTGTACAATTCAAACATGCATAATGCATACACATAGACACGCTGTTCAGGAAGTGATCGATTCGACAATCAAAGGACCTCACTTCTAGCTGCTTACTGTTAGAACTTGCAAATAGTGAAGTCACAGTTTTGTGATTTACCTAATAGGTTTGTTTTAGTCACGTCCCACCCCGTTCCAGCCAGCAGGGCAGGGCTGCTACAGTACATGCATGGAGCTAATGAAAGGTACACGTGCACAAGAGAGAAAGTTACAAACAGAGCCAGAACGAGAGACTCAAAAGCAGAGATGTCTGCACAAGTTAGTATAAATGAGTTGATCTTTCTGCGATTGATCAGTGGACTATTCCTTAAATAGGACTTTTTTGTAGCTCTCTTAAAATGTTTTAATCGTTTTTTATGAACTGAAAGCATGACAGGCTTCATAAACAGAAAACATATTTGACACTCTAAATTTGGCTGAGAGCTGTGTTTTGCTGCTATGTGAAAGTAGCTTCTGTCTCTTTAATTCTACATTCGGTTTTGTTTTGCAGGACATCTGATTTGACTTTAAAAGGATAATTACTGATTATGCGTACAGATTGGTTAGACCAGTGTTCGTGATTCCTTAGGAAAACAGCAACAGCAGAAACAGCAACAGCACAAACACTATTTCAGCGTCTGATATTCGTTTGCATGTCAACAGCTGTTTTGTTCTGCAAGCGTTTTAACTCCTAACTCTTTAGAGTTCGCAAAAAAATCAGTGATTACATTTTTTACACATCAGCTCATTCAGAATTTCATAATTATCCTGTTCTAAGACATCAAGTAGGCCTCTCTGTATGATTTTTGCATGCATTATGTGTGTTAAATTTATTGTTACGTTAAGAGTATGTCATATATTCCACATTCCTGTTCCCATCACGCCAATGTTATTCCAGTTTCACATGTGTAAAGTGCTAAACCTGTTTACCCAGACGTCTCTAAACCCAGGAATGTTGGACTAGTAGTGTCACATTCTATTCAGCTCCTGAAAGAACTGAAACTGCACTGTAAATAAACGCTAAATTGAGTTTAATTGCTGCCTAGAATTTAGCGAAATCAGTTAAAACCTGCATAAAAATGCATGTCCTTTAAAATACATTTTTAACCACTTTCAATTTAATTACAAAAAATTATTGTGGCAAGGTAAATAATAACAGTGTACTTTAATTAATCTTGTTTTCTGGTAGTTTTACTTTCTCATAATGTCAACAGTTTTAGTGTTTTTGGTATAAAGTTACAAGACTGTGTTCAGGATGGTCGGGTTACTCAAACACTTTCATCCATTTCTCATTTGTGTTATTGATGATGTTATTGAGGTGAATTTTCTTTTGCCGTCATTATTGCCCCACCCTCTCATTTGTTCCATATATAGATCTAATGCACCGTCTTCCTTTGTGTTCTCTGGCAGGAATAAAGACAGCATGTATCATGCACTTACGTATGCCACAATACTGGAAATGCAGGCCATGATGACCTTCGACCCGGACGCCATTGTAGCTGCAGGCAACACAATGAAAGAGGCACAGGCTGTGTGTCAACGGTGCATTGTCTATGATTTATTCAAATAAAATAGAATTGATTTGTTACGTTTGCACTTATATTAGATATGTTAATAATTATTATTATTATTATTATATAAAAAAATATTAGTGCTGTCAGTTTATTTACAATAGTTATATTTGATATATTTACATATTTTAGAAAGAGAAGGAGAGAAAACAACATGGAGTAAAATACTAGCAGGTGTACTTTTATTCTATGGACTTTTATTCTGTTTCAGGGTACAGGCCCTACCATTAACATCTATACACTATTATCAGGACCTCTTGGTTATGTCACATTGGTATTATTAGTGACGTATTTCCACAATGCAGCATGTCTAGGTTTATCGCCACATCCCAGATGACAGAGGAATTTCAGAGACCCATGACAAGCTATGTTGGGGGTGTTTCCAGGCAACTCACACCTCTCTGACTCTGCCACATCATCCAGGCCGTGCAGCACTGGAATGCCACTGTCACCTGATCACACACACTCAGAGCTGCTCTTTATCTACACCGACTGGTCCAAATAATAGGCGCCACTTACGCAGAACAGTAAACTGGTTCTGTCACAATACATATGTCTATGCTATACTATACTTTACTACATTGTGGTCTAATAAGATAAATCCGGTATTTGGAGTACAATAAGATGCAGATGCCCTCTTATAGGGATCGTTCACCCAAATCTAAAAACTTCTGTCATTAATTATGTTTTCACACCTGTAAGAAATTTGTTTATCTTCGGAACAAAAGTTAAGATGTTTTTGGATAAAATTCCAAAAGCTTTCTGACCCTGCATTGACAGCAACCGTACTACCACGTTAAAGACTTAGTAGGTAGTAAGGACATTATTAAAATAGTCAATGTGACATCAGTGGTTCACACTTAATTTTATGAAGCTACAAGACTACTTTTTTTTTTTTGCAAAGAAAACAAAAATAATGACTAATGACAATCAATTTCTGTGCGTTTACCTTGAAGTTCAGCATGATGATTATGATGATGATGCATCAGGCATTAAATTAAGATAAATAAATTGAAACAGTTACTAATTTGACATAGACAGACACAGAGGAGATTTTTTATTGAATGAATGTCTTTATTTATATTTTGTTTATAGTAAATATTATAGTAAATACTAAATTAAACTTTATTTATAGTAAATAGTACATTTACTATTTATCTTTGCGTACGAAAAAGCCTTTTCATCATTTCATAATGGTATATGTCATATGTTTTCACCAAACTCTAGTCTCTGTTTATTTAAACCATGTAAGAGCAGTAGTTTAAACAACAGTCTCCTGTTGTTTGTATTAAAATAAAGTGCTAAAATAAATGCCTTGCTGTTGCACGGTGGCTTAACTGTTAACGTCCGACGTTTTGTTTTTTTACTGTGGCTGTCACTTGAGTGATACAGAGTGACTTCTGTATTCCATAAATTTACAGACCTGTGGTTGTCACTTTGTAGGATGTGCATGGCCTACTTATCTAAGCCCCCCTGGCATTCATCTGCATGTCTTGTATTTGTGTAAATTTAATTGAAGCCAAACTTACTTAGAAGAATTCATGTTTGTCCCTCAGAGGGGAGTCGGTTTACTCAGACAGAAACCAGACAGCCATTGTGTCCTCCTCAGATCCAACTGCTCTATTTATATGGCCTTAGGGAAACAGTGAATCAAGCTGAGTTTTTTTACTTTTGGATGGAGTGCAAGTCGTCTACCAGCTTTCAAACAGTAGGACTGTAACAGAGAGCACAAGGCTGACCTCATCCAACTGTGCCCACTGAGCGTGTTACCTAGTTACCACTACTGATGGATCATTGTGTTGTTTTAGGACAGGGCTGATAAGGCTTTGTTTGTCTTCACAGATACCGTAAAAAGTCTACCTTCAACAGCAAAAACTTCACAGAAGGTGGGTGCCTACATAAATGATTAATTTAGATGCATTAGTAATACTGTATATCATGTAAACATTCATTTTGAGATATGTCACAAAACACATATTCTTGTAATGTTTATGCAATCACTTCCTCAACCCATGGTGACCATATTATATGGCTGTTTTTTTTAAAAGCAGTGTGACATACTCCCATCATGCTTAGATACTCTGAAAGCCTAATTGCGTTTATGTCCTTTGCAGAGGAGATCCACGCTGAAGTGTGCTATGCCGAATGCCTCCTCCAGAGGGCAGCACTCACCTTCCTGCAGGTCTGTCTCAGTGGTGGATTCCCTTTTACTGCTAATATTAAATCTACTCTGCCCTGAAATTGTTGCATGTGAGTGATATATAATATTGTGGTTGAAGTTCAGTTGATTATTTAAGGTTTATTTACACTTTCTTTCAGGATGAAAATATGATTAGCTTTATAAAGGGAGGAATGAAAGTGAGAAACAGCTATCAAATATACAAGTAAGTTATTGTGTTTATTGTGTTGTTATTGTTAACTATACAAAAAATATATATAATTATAGTTAAAAGTAGCTGAAATTAAACTACTTATAAATATTAGAATTTTAGGTTTTTGGATTATAAGAAAATAGGCGAAGGTTAAGTATTAAAATAAAAAGGTTAAGTATTAAAATTACTACAACTAAAATTGAAATAAAAGTAAGTAAAATAAATAAATAAACAGTGTGTAATACATTTACTAAAACTTTCAAAATAAAAATGAAAAATAAAATAAAATTGAAATGTTAATAAATGCTGTAATAGTGCATAAATAATACTGTGAAATAATAGATTCTCTGCCCTACTCATTTGATATTTCTTACCTCATATTGCACCTGCATTAATGAACTTAGAGCACACTCAATAGTGTGTACTAGTACAATGTTTCCAAATTAAATAGGCCAAATAATAGAGTGCATTCAAGCTATATGTATACACAAATGATTTTAATCCAAATAACTGTTTGTGTGTGTACCTATATGTTTAATTTAATGTGTGTTTCTGTTAATTGCAAGAGAGCTACATACGGTCCTGAAGTCCTCAAGTTATGTTCAAGGTGACAATCATGGCCATTTTGAGGGAGGTGTTAAGCTTGGAGTCGGGGCCTTTAACCTGGTGAGTGGGTTATGTCATATGTTTTCTGGATTTGTAGCCTTAAAATACCTTCCAGTGTTCCCTCTTAAACAAAACCATGAGCATTTATGAATCCTAGCGTAGAGTTCATTGAGGACAAGTCTGTTTTCTCAACCCCTCACCTGTGGTTCTACCAGATGCTGTCGTTATTGCCAACACGGACTCTCAGGTTGTTGGAATTTGTGGGCTTCTCTGGTAACAAAGTGAGTATTGTGTAGTACTAAGCTTAGTTTGGCTCTGCTCACGATTGGCGTGTACAAAAGAAATTGAATCTGAGCTTGGCTATTTTTTCTTTCTGTCTGTCTTAGCAATAAAGTGTGTCAGATGCATGCCGATGTTTTTATTAATACTTATTAGCAAAGCTGAGAAGTGTGAATGATTTCCTGTGTGTTGTGTCTGTCTTAAGGGAATAGTTCAAGCAAAAATATAAATTTATCATCTAAGATGAGATGAGATTGTCCCTTCAAATTCCTTGTGTAGGTAAACATACCTGGTAAACTCTTTCTGACTTCTTTATCAGAATAGGCTTAAAATGTAGCATTACATCACTTGCCCACCAATGGATCCTTTTCAGTGAATGGGTGCCGTCAGAATGAGATTTCAGACAGCTGATGCCCATTCACTGCAGAGGACCCATTGATTGGTAAGCAAGTGACGTAATGAAGCAAACCCGTCGATATCTTATGGCCTGAGGTAAATGTTCTGAAAATTGTGCAATTTTTAGTGAACTATTCCTGTTGTCAATGTTCTACAGTTACATTGTTCTGCAACTCACGCTCTGTAAATCTATGTGTTTTAGGAGTTTGGTCTTGAGCAGCTCCAGGAAGGCTCCGCTGAGCACACATTTAGGTCTTTCCTGTGTAACATGTTGTTGCTTTGCTATCACACCTTCATGAGCTTCATTTTAGGCAAGAGAAAATAGAATCCCATTTTTAATTTCATACTGTTTGTAGCTTATTAGAAGTAGCACTCACTTATTTGGTATCTCATTGCATGTATGTGTGTGTCCTTTAGGCACTGGAGAGGGTGATGTAGAAGATGCAGAAAAACTGCTGCAGCCCTATCTGAAAAAGTATCCAAAGGTACTTTGGGTTTCCAGGAAATAATCCCAAAAGCTCTTTCTCGTGTACATTAGGATATGAACAGCTGCTGCAATCACTGTTAATAGAACAAGTAGGAATTTATGATTTGCTTTGTTCCTGTCAGGGATCCATTTTCCTGTTCTTCGCTGGCCGAATAGAGGAAATTAAAGGAAATCTGAATGCTGTAAGTGATAGTGATTCTCCTCTGATGCCTAAAAAGAGGATTTTTAGTTCTTATTTATATATTTTTAACTGCCTATGTGCATATTCTTGTTCTTAAGGCTATTAAGCGTTTCGAGGAGTGCTGTGAAACTCAGCAGCAATGGAAGCAGTTCCATCACATGTGTTACTGGGAACTAATGTGGTGTTTCACCTATAAAAGGCACTGGAAGATGGCCTACTTCTACGCAAACCTGCTCAGCAAAGAGAACGCCTGGTCTAAGGTGAAACCTTAAAATATGCAGCTGACTGGTGCACCGAAGAGATCTGTATGTGAAGCAGGGTGGCCTTTAAGGGAATCCCAAATGGATTCAATGACTACATTTGAATTAGTGAATGATATATTTATATATTTATATGCTATATTCACTTTTTATTCAAATGAAAGATTTTGCCCTGGTTTAAAAGGTCTGCTGATATAACATGAATGGAGGCTGAGGACAATTAATCAGGGATGGCAGGGATGTTTGTGTTTACTGTGCAGTTCGGAACTCATTGCTTTTTTTTTTCCTCTCACACACACTTTTTTTTAGGCCACATATGCGTATATGAAAGCTGCTTACCTCAGCATGCTGAGTCGTGAGGAATGCCAGCCGTTCGGGGAGAATGAGGTGGCTTTGTTCAGGTAATGGCGAGGGAATGGTGTGCGTGCATGTTCATGTTTGTTCACACGATTAAATATAAATCTATAAATTGAACAACATGACTATCAAACCAAGAAAAAGTCATATACAGCCTGTACTGTAATGCCACGCAGTTCAAGCAAGCATTACAAAGGACCTAATATTTGATCTCTCCCTTTTGCATGTAGCTCTTCCTTTTGCAAATATAATGGACATTACACTGTATTAATTCAAACTGTGATCCGTTTGGCATTTTTTAGACAAGTTCCCAGTCTGAAGCAGAAAATAGCTGGGAAGTCACTGCCCACAGAGAAGTTTGCCATCAGAAAAGCTCGCCGCTATAATACAGATAATGCCATTCCACTTCCTGCACCTCCATTGGTCAGTGTTCAGTTTTATACAAATGTTACTGTCTTTATTGATTTGATACTGCAAGTGTCTTATTTGCATAGTTCACACAGGATGTGTTCTTACATGTTTGCTGTTATGTTTAGAGTGTCGAGTTTCATCATTTGCATTGGCAATGCTGTACTGCATCTATAAACATGCTTCCTGTTCTGTTCCATCGGGTTCCGTTTTGCTATTTTTAAATGCAAGAAGACGTCCTGTCTGAAAAGCCTTTTAATTAACAAAGACTGAGGAATTAGAGCATCCTGATTTGTGCAATCCCACTTCAAAATAAACAAAGGGAAACACCTGGACATGACGCAGTCTTAAATTCGTGTTCATTGTAAGGGGTATGTTTGCACGACAGGAGATGATGTATATCTGGAACGGCTACACTGTGATTGGGAAGCACAAAGACCTGACAGAGGGCATGCTGAAGACACTGGACGAGGCCCAGCAGACGCTTGAACAACATCCAAGTAAAATCTCCCTCCAAACAATGCAGTACTGCTTCTGCTGGTTTCCAATAATAGTTCACCCAAAAATAATACACTTATTTAATGATTACTAATGGCCATGAGTATCAAAAGTAACAGTGTGTACAACAACAAAAAAATGAACACAGACACCCTCTGTATCAAATTTAGCTTTTTTTTCTGAAACATAGATGTCTCTGTGTGTTTGCTCTCAGGGACTGAGTTCACCACAGATGACCAGTGTGTGGTTAGTCTGCTTAAGGGGCTCTGTCTCAAACACTTGGGTTTCAAGGAAGAAGCTGAACATTACTTCACCCTCGTCCTCTGCAAGTCAGTTTTGCTTTTTATCTGGACAAAGAAATCACACTAATATACAAAGGAGTGTTTGTGTTTTTTCTTAAGTAGATATGACATATTTTCTGGTACAGTAGAAGAGTCCTACTCATAAAATGACATGTTCTGTGATTTCACTGCACAGAATAAGAAATATTACATTATGTATGTCACAGATAATAGAAGAAATGTAAACATAGCTTCAATCGCAAAAGCTCTTTTTTTGTTTGTGTCTGTGTCTGTACAGTGAGAGTCAGATTAAATATGACCACTACCTGGTGCCCAATGCTCTTCTGGAACACGGTTTACTGTGTTTGGAGGATGGCAGAGTAGACGAGGCCATCAAACTTCTGGAGACAGCCAAGTAAGTTCAGTCCTGACAGTAAATTAAATTAAATGATTTACTGGTCAAATTAAATTGTCTGAATGGCCCATTGCTGGAAATGTTGCCTTGCCTTAATTAAAATCTCAAAGGAAGTTATTATTAATAAACAAATGTAAATAATGAAATAAAGTAAAAGTTAAAAATAAGATATACTGTATACTAGATGTCTGTGCATAATTTAATTTCAGGGCACGGTTGCATAACCATCATATTTTTTAAAGACTTAATTTTTTTTTTAATGTTAGTTACAAAAAAAAAACAGATTAGTTTAAATTGAATCCAAAAAAAATAAAACTGATTACCATCAGTGGTTTAATCATAACGTTATGAAGCGACGAGAATACTTTTCGTACAGAAAGACTTACTTCAACAAATTCTTCACCGTAGCATCACCGTAGCCATTTGAATGTCTTTCATATTTGAATAGACCTAGACAGTGTTCATTACTTGGCAGTTAATTGGACAGTCACAAGCCTCCCGGTTTTCATCCAAAATATCTTAAATTGGGTCCAAAGACAAACAAAGCTTTTGGTTTGCAAGGGTTTGCAATGACATGGCGGTAAGTGATAAAAGACAACATTTAAATTTTGGAGTGGAGTAACCCTTTAACTGCTCTGTAAGATGCCATTGAAATCTTAGATTTATTCCCACCAAAAAGTGTGGCATTCAGCACGTTGAGTCAGATTAACTGATTATCATTATTTTGTAATAGCAAAATTATTATTTCATTCCAGGCAAAATTACAAAAACTACTCCATGGAATCCCGGACACACTTCCGGATCCAGGCAGCACTACATAAGGCACGAGGAACAGCTATGAATGGAGACTGCTCACCCTCCAGCCCTTAACGGTTGGGGTCACCGCTGGGGTCACAGCAAGCTAAGATCAGGCTTGACGTGGATTGCCATATGCCAAGAGGATGACTAAAGGGGCACATGACCAATCAGACACGAACTGAGCTTATAGAGACAAATCATCTTCATTGAATGACGCACACTGAGATTATATAGTACATGGACAACAGCTGCATGAATAATGTTACGTCAGGTGCAGTGCAATTCGCTCAAGAAACAGAAGTGACATCACGCTTTTATGATGTCATTTAAATAACATTGTGCTATTTGAATATTGTAAATGTACCATTATAAATAATAGTAATATAATACAAGTTAACACCAGTTTAATAATATTGTACTGGAACATCAGGCTAAGAACACCGTCACTCAGAACAAAAGTAAGGCTGTCTGTCATTCATTTTGGCTGCTTTCGATGCTCTTGTTGGTAATGCTTTCCAATGTTGGTCACCCTGTGACATCAGTAGCCTAGAATATGGCTGTGCCTTGCGGCTAAATTTGATTTTGGATTTAAAGCACATGTGCACAAATATTAGTTTACTTTTAATCTTTGGAGTATAAATAGGTTGTGAAATAAGCCTATTGTCCAGAGGAGTTATGATGAACGTAAGTTTTGATATCATGGGTTACTCTTTGGTTAGAGTACTGTGGCCTTGTCAGATCTCATGGACAGGATTCCTGTTGTAAGCTTAATTTTGATCATATAACTTTATCTTTGTGTTTCTGTGTACAAAATAGTCTGTTTTAGCAATGTGTTAAAAAGAGAAAACAAGCATCTTTGTAACAGCAAAAAAGGACAATCGGAATGTAAACTGGAAGTCTTGTGGGTTTAGTTTCTTTTTTAGTATTTACTCACTGTTATGGCGCCTTTTCGAAACTGTCCCGTTTTAAGTGGGCAGCTGAATGTGTCTTTTAGAAAGGCAGTCTTCTTCATGTGGACTTGGTCCAGATCGTACTTGAGCTCAAACAAACAAGTCTTTTAGATACATGCAGGACAGGCTGGCATGCCAGCTCCAGCCAAAGTGAGGGATGCATTAACAACCACTACAGCCTTGCACTATGAAGAGAAAGAAAATCTGAGCTGGTTAAGGACAGAGGAATGTACTACTACTGTGCTACTTCATGGAGCTTTTCCCTGTAGTGTGGAGTTCAACCTAATAAACATAGCTGCAATGTACTTAAATGCGGTGTATTCCTGCACTCCAAAGCTTCTGTGTTTTATAGAAATTTACCCTAGATTAATTGAAATGGAACCATGGATCTTCTGCGATGTAATCTGTATAGTGCCTGTTTTATTAAATCCAGTTGTACCAAAATCAAATTTACATTAAGCAAAAACAATCATCAGTTCATGCTGTGTTTGCTCAGAAGTTTCACAGGCAATTTGTAACATGCTGTGTTTCAAATGTGGCAAAGCAGAACGTTTGAAAAGGAGTGATATATGTTTTTTTCATTGTAATGGCCTTTGTTTCTCCCTCATTGAAATTCTTCCTGATGTAGATTGATTTTACAGGCTTTGGGCTATAGAGGTCAGCAAATCCTGTATATGGTGCATGGCTACTGTGTAAACACATTCTTGTAAATACTGAACTGACATTTTCTAATTTAAAATTAAATGATATGATAGCACTCTAAAACCTTTTCGTTTCTTGATGTCCTTTGGAAACATTCTGTCATCGCTGATTTTCTTCCGTGAAAAATAAAAGGGGATGTTTAGCAGAATGACAGCTTCAGTTGCTATTCACTTTCATTGTGTGGAAGAAAGATGAAGGTGACTGAGGCTGTCACCTATCTACATTACATCCTGTCGCACATCTTCCTTTGTTCAGGTTCAGTATATAAAAAATACATAGTCATATCTTTCTGATGAATCGTGTCTTTAAAACATATAAGGGAGGTTTAAAATTATATTACAAAAATAAATATAGTCTGGCACATTGAAATCAATAAAAACTGGCTGCACTATATTCATCTGTAATAGTCAATGTCAGCATTGTTCCAGTAACTAAAACCACAACTATTAAAAATAGTTTTCATAAAATTAAATTAAACTCACATAATCTGTGCAACAAAATAAAATATAAATAGCTGACATACTTATGGATGACTAAGGTACTACAATTATTAAAACTAAGCCTGAAAATGCTAAATAAAAACGTTTTAGAAACAAAACCATTAAAAATTAAAAATATCAGATAAAAAGGAAAAAATGACTAAAACCTAAAATTAAAGTGGCTATTCATTTTCATTACATAGTTTTAACTAACGTTAACTGTGAAAGTGGACTGGTTAGTGTCATTTTGATGTTTCCTTTATTGTTCCACAAAAAAAGGGGTCGTGGGTTTTCGCAACGACGTTAAGTAATTACAACAGAATTGTCAATATAGAGCAAACTATGCCTTTAAATCGGCCTAATGCGGTCAAGTTTACAGGCTTTAAACCCCTGTTGTTGGTGTTGCAAATCGGCGATCTGATTGGGCGACGAATAGCCACTAATAACTTCGTTACTAAAGAAGATACCCTCTGATTGGACAATACAGCTTGGAGGCGGGACTTACAATGACTGCCTGAAAGGCAACATTGCCTGAGTCGCCATTGAGAGCGAGCGCATACTTGATATTGTTTAAATTATTCGTTGAAGACTAAGCAGTGTTAACTATTGAGACGAGGAGAAAAGGACAACACCACATACCACGGCTTTAGGGCAAATAGACGTATTAGACAGGTTTAGATTGTATGTGTTTACAAAAACATCGTTTCATATCCGTGACTGACACTTTTTGCCAGGGTTCTTTGTGTGTCGACAATGGTTTGTTTTTCTCCGTCAGGATCTCTCATGATGATCGGATCGTTTTAAATGAATGATAGAGATTTAGTCATCCTGTTTAAAAGGGCGGAAGTCTGGTTGGAGTGATTAAGGGAAGAAAGCAGGGGATAGATAGGATTTCAACATTTAGACATCAAGGAGATGGGGAATTGTCTGAAATCTCCCACTTCGGATGATATCTCCTTGCTCCACGAATCACAGTCAGACAGGGCCAGTTTTGGTGACGCCAACGATCCGGATCAGGAGCCGCCACCTCCATATCAGGTAAGCTAATGAAAAAACCTCTAGAATAAACAAAGAAACGTTCATTTTGACTAAAATACCAACTGTCCCTCGAGTCCACACTCCTGCTTTTTAATATAAACATTCGCATTGCCATAGGCAGTTCATGATCTGTAATACTTCACAAAAACAATTGCATAATATAGCGTTACGGGAGAAATATATTTATATATATCCCAATAGCACCAGGCTCCCGCAGGAGCTCCATCTGTTTAATTTCGCCCTAGACAGTGTGCCATACTAAATCCTCTTTGTTCGACATAAACTTGGCCTACAATTCACGTCAGACCGTCCAGACAGATGGACAGCCTGCTATTTCATTTTTACTGCCGCCTCCGTGGCGTGTTGATTCACCAGCGCCAGGTTTATTGCGACAAAGTAAGAATTCTGATTGTGACGCGCTTTGTTTGCGATTGTGACGTCATAGCGATGTTATTCTCCCGGTGAGTGTTTTCCAACTCTTTTTTTTGTTGTTGTTGCTCTTTTCATTTTCATTGTGTATAGAACTTGTGTTTTCTTTCCTGTCAGAGGAGAAGAATCGGGTTTGTTTTGATTTATTAGCAGTTTAATAGGTGCTGAAATCTTGCCAAGTACCCCTGCTGTACACATACCCCTGGATGGGAATCACTGTACTTGGGCAACCAGGGGGCTTGGGGTCTCTGCAAACTTTCATAAGCTGTCCAACATTGTCTTGGTGGAAACTAGGGGGGTTTCCCACTTTTATGAACATGTGGTATCAGTTCAAGTTCAAGTCATGAGATCATGTTTTTGTTTAAAATGATGTCATGCTGCTTATTACTTTGTTTAAAAGGAAGACAGTCATCCCGTGTCACCATGTTGTAATTTCCATGAGAGCTGGGTTTGACAGGATGGGTGTCTTTGTGTTGGGTGAAACAAAGCATATTTAAACAGATAATTATCTGTTATTTCCTTTTATATGCTGTATCTTTGTTTTGTAACATAATTTTTACACCGTGCATATGCTGCGAGCTGAGAGGAAGTTCAGGCTCTGTCCTGTTTGCTGTGAAGACTGTTACATCCTCCTAGTTGTGTATTGATCTTATCCGCTTAAAGACACCAAACTTCTCTTCCCCATTAGCAAACCGCCATCGGCTCTGCAGATAGGTAAACACGCATGCATCTCAGACAATCATGCAATAATTTCTTCAGAACTACTGTGACTTATGCAAAACCATCATTGAGAAGTTTAGAACTCTCTTTGGTCTTGGTTTCACTTTTGGCTGCATAAGCAACCACCCAATGAAAGCTAAAGGTAGATTGTGGGACGTTTTGTGCTGCACTCCTTGCACTTATCAGCAGTACTAACACTGTTTTGCCACTTCCTCCTCCACGGTCGTCTGAAAACAGCCTGTATGTTCTGATGGGCCAGGAGATTATATTAGAGAAGAACCACAGTTTATAAAAAAAGCTTATTGTAGCCTGTTGATAAAAAAAAAAACATTTCTAGGTAATGTTGAATGTGTCATGATTGCAGAAGAGTTATGGTGATCTCAGACCTGTTTTGGGGTAATTTTCCAGTAACCAGTGTTTTTGATCAGTACTCTTTGATTAGCTTTTTGTGTTCTGTGGCAATTTTCTATTTGCACTCCATACATGTATAGTAATTATTTACCATATGAGAAGAAATGGCATCCAAACCAAGGGTTGAAATCTCTTTCTTGTGTTTCTGGGCTGTGTCTTTCAAGAGGAGGCACCTTTCTGCTGAACGCCAGCAAAAACCATGCACAGCTTTCGGTTTTGTGAAGTTGAGTCTCTGGGGTGCAAGATCAGACAAGGGTGTAAAAAAAAAAAAAAAAAAAAAAAGCAGAAGAAGACGGCACAGCACTGAATTCACCCAGCATTTGTTAACGGCACTGCTGCTCTGTGCAGTATTTCGATGACACGGAATGTTGGACAGACAGGAGGTCTGCTTGAACCACGCAGTGGATGAAAAAATGCACAGCCCCCTTGAGAACTCAAATCATTCCCAATCTCAGCACATTCTTGCATCGCCTGCCAAGAATGCTTGAAGTTTTTCCTCTAGATTCTCGGGCAGGGAGCTACAAGGGGCTGTCTGTGCTCTCAAGTTATGTATGGAAACAGTTCTGATAACTTTTTAAGTTGTAAAATGATCTTTAAAATGTAATAGTAGACAGTTGTAAATTGTCTCCATCGTAGGCCTTCAAAAACATGCTTCAAATACATTGCCGCTACTTCTTTAAGTACACAACAAAGACACTGTCATTCATGTCTTTCTCTCTTCAAAGCATTGTTCACCCAAAAATGAAAATTCCGAAATCTTTTATTTGCTCTCATGTCATTTACACAACATACACACACCTGTATTTCTGTGAAACACAAATGAAGATATATTGAATAATATTGAAACTTTTCAATTTTTGTCCATACAATGACAGTACAGCAGACCCCTTTCGATTGTCATTATATGGACAAAAAATTAACAAACAAATGTTTAAAAAATGTCTTTTGTGGTCAGTCATACAGGTTTGAAATTAGCAAGTAAACAATGACAGAACTAATTTTTATGTCTGCTATCCCTTTAAGGTTTCTCCTATTACATGCCACATTAAGTGTGTGCAGACTCGGATGAGTATGTGCGCATTATGCTAGTTTGCGTCATCAGGAAACAGCGGTAATGTTAGCACAGGACTCAACTCATTATTATATTTTTTTCCCCCCAGCTTTTACAGTAGCTCTGATTTGCCATTTGCATTCTCAGACCATGACCATATGTTGGAAAAAATTGAGAAATTATATGATGTGAATTGCAATTTGAGTGAAAAAGATTTTTAGAGATGCAAATTTTAGAATATCACACTTTTTTATTTATGTGGTCTGTAATTTTAGGGCCCCATTGTATATCAGGAAAAAATACAGTATCATTCAAATGCTTTGGGGTTTATGAGATGATTATCGTGAAATATAATAGCAATTTAAAATAGCTTTTTTCATTTTAATATATTTAAAGGGTGATTAATTTCTCTGAAGACAAAGCTAAATGTATATAATTGGCCATTTTTCCAGTCTTCCATCATTCTAATAATTAACTTTTAGTATGTTAAAAACAGCTTAAGGTTTTTTTTCATCATTTGCATTTTTTTTTTTATATATAATTAGAAAGTTTGAAGAACTGAATTTTTTCTAACATTATACTTATTTTTGTAAATGTATTTGCGTCCTTGCTGTGATTTTATTTAGTTTTTTCACTGACCCTAAACTTTTAAACATTCAGTTATTTAACATTTCTATTTAGGTTTTCTGTATCAAATGATGTCTTATCAAAGCTCTCATGGTTCCTGGCTTTCTTTAGCTGCTATGTTAAGAAGCATTAGCACCATTGTGTAAGGAGCTCAGTAGAGTTAGCCTAGTTTCACACCCAGTGTCTCCTATGGAGACTAAACCAACGAGAATGACTTTATTTCAGAATAACAGCCGAATCCCTTCCACTCTGATCCATGCAGCTGAACAGGAAATACAGTTTATGCAGTAAAGCTGAACTGCATTAGTGTTTCGATGCTGTATAGTGCATCTAATTGAAGCAGAAAGTCAACTTGGGGGATTGATGAGGAGACAGACAGGAGTGTAATATGAGGTCTTCCTGGTAGTTTGGAAAGCAGCTGACAGCATTTGCTGACTCATGCGTGAGGCTGGACGTGGTGAGATAAGCGCGTCTGTGTGAGAGGGAAGGACCAATTAGGTGCCAACATAAAAAATAATGAAGGTTCCCTTTAGACTTTAAAAATGGTTGTGGCTTTCCCGCCTCCCTGCTTATCAATCGATTCCTTACTTTTTTTCTAGTTTACTTCATGCTGTAGTAGACTGCTTTCTCTGTTCTCTGACATGGAGGCCTCACGTCACCTAGTAGTCAGACGGCTCATCTTAAGTGAAGTGCTCCAGCCTTACCCTCACTTTACCTGTCTACCTTCTCTCAGACATGGGCACTTTTGGCTCTTTACTTTGTTAGATAAGACGTCATGAATATTTCCACTACTTCTCAAATGTTCTATTGTGCTTAATGTTATTTTAGTTTTGTAAATGGTGGTGGAAGTAACTTTAAATTAAGTGTATTGTTTCAACCTGGAAAGCGATCAATGCTATTTGCTGAGTTCAAGTCCACTGACGTTAATCTATTAATGTCTGGTTTGTTTGTTGGACAAAAATTTAATATTCTGCATTATGATTGGTCAGATCGCCTGTCAGTCAAACTCACTGGCGTGTCAATTCAGTATTTTCACACTTATTACTGCATAATTGACAAAATTACATCAGGAATAAAAGTATTCTGTTCTTAAGTAGGGGTGTGTGATATGTATTGTCTGTCATAATATTGTAATTGTTATTTTAACAGTGTACAATTTTACATTATCAAGTATTTTGTACGCGATATGTTGTAGTTGCTCTTACCACACATTTAATATATTTTGATATATAAAATAAATAAATACAAATAAAGAGTCAGATCATGTAAACTGTTAAGACTGGCTATTGTAATATCAGTATCAGGTCAGATTACTCACATTCATTTCTGCACTCCGTTACATATGTTTTAATGATCAAAATTAAACGTGTTTACTACAAATAAAAATCATAATAGTTGAACTAAAGTAACCACATATTAAAATGGTTTTGCTGTACTAGCCATTAAGCTTCACCATGGTATT
>JAUMHP010000055.1:5409105-5458485 GCA_032361065.1 Enteromius trimaculatus | reverse complement strand
TTTTCATTCTCAGCTTCATAACGATTGATTCCCATTACACGGAACATCATCATCACTACTATCACTATCTATTATTATTATTTGCATTATAATGTCACAATACTGGCTGATCTCACAAACTGGTCAAGCTGAAGTGTTTTGTTGCTTTTTGCTTTGTGGATCATATTTTTTTCCTTTAGTTTTAAAATCAATACTGTTTAATGTAGTAACACAACCGAAAAATGTATTTAACGATATAAAACACTGAAGTCATCGAAAGTCTGATGGCGGTTATGAGGTTAGCCTGGAGTGATTAATGCAATATAGGCCGTAGTGACTCACGAAAGTACACATATGAGTGTGTGAAACTGCTCAATAATGATCATTTCACCTCCTTTGCTGGTGCACTTGTGTGTTTAGTTAACTTTATTGTACATAGTGCAATGATATATATTTTAGTGACTTTGAATTTTCAGTACCAGATACTTTAAAGAAAGTCTTTGACATCGTACGGGACTTTGGGGGGGAGGGAAAATTCAATATTGTGAATCCTCATGGATTCTACCAAGTGATATGAGTTTTTCCCCCTCTTGTTGTTTGTGGGGGCCAAAAAGAAAAGGTTTTCTCATAAACTTCAAATTCTTGGCATTAATTTGCGGTTTTTGTTGAACATAAGACCACAGGCAGTATGATCACACCCAAAGCTGGGATGTGCTTGAATAGCTGTTTGATGTTTTTTAAAATGAAAGATGGATTAGGTTTAATGAAATTACGCCCAGCCCTCTCGCTCTGTCTAAAAAAATAAAGCACAAGAGAGCATAGACATCAAGTCTCTATTTTTCTTGACTCTCAAATTTTATGTAAAGACAAAGTAATTACTAGAAATTAGAAGTGGTAGCAGGTAACACGCCTTTGGCATGAAATCTGTCCCCTTAATCAAAGCGGGGGGAAAGGTCTGGTGGTTAGTGGCTGCTACTGAAGTGAAGATTTTCAGTTTTTCCTCGCGTTTGAACTCATGCCTTGTGTGGAGTGACTGTAAGTGTGTAGTTAATGAAGGCGAGGGATATCTTCTTCATAGAAAATCCATTGACCTGGTTTTGCACAGTACTTTTAGTTGTAGTTTTTGTCTTTTCTCTTTTTTTCCTGTCTCTCCATACAACGTGGAGCTCCATTGCCTTAGACCAGACAAGCAGGAGGCTTTTGGCTGGACGTCCTGAGCTGACGGGGCTCTACACCAGCATCGGGACGACAACGTGATGATGATAATGATGATGAATGAGCATTTGGACGTAATAAGACAATTTTTTTGCTCCCGAGAAGACATTTCATCAATGCAATGCCGCACAGAAACTGATTCTCCATGATGTGCTGGGAGCACATGGACATTATCTGTGATCTGTTTGTATGTGACACGTGTGTAAGGCTGTGAGAGTCTCTCGTTTGTCCGTCTGTGAATATATACATAAATGTATGTATATATAAAATTATGCATCTTCTATGTACTACAGGCAAATAATAAATAGAATTTATGCTATGAAATCGTCTTTGTGTACACTGTTTTTTGTGAATACCAGTTTTTAATATTAGGAAGGTTGTAAGACATGAGGTAATTTTATCGAAAGACATTTATTTTACTATTTCTACAATGTGTTCTTGTCTTAATATAATTAAAAATTTTAGACCAACGCAGCCTGGCTAAACTAATAGCACACGAAAAAATGTACTTTTGACACCGAATAATAGCCTTATTGTTTGTCTGAATTAGCAATGCAAAAATGGTTCACACATTTATTTTTGCCACTGTAAATTCATGATGATTAGTGTTAATTTAACTAATCTGTCAAATCTAAAGTCAAATATTACTTTTTTTGTGAAATGACGTCAGTACGTAATGCGTTGCGTGATGAAAAACATGCTCAATTTTCAAAACCGGTCCGTTATTGTTTACTCCGCAGTAGTACTTGTGCGTCACTAGAGGGCGCCTTTGCTTTTAAGCACACGAACTGCTGAGTCACTTTTCTTGTAGGCCATCCGGCCATTTCACTTAGATTTACAAACGTTATTTTATAGGTAGTGAAAGTTAATACTGATGAGCTAATATTGTGGTTAAGCTTTTAATCACAAATCTTGTGTTATTGTGAATCATAATTTAGTGCTGTGCCATTATATGATGTATGTGGTAGCCTATAAGCACCTTTTTTTTTTTTTTTTAATTTGTATTATTCTTGGATATATATATGCAAGAATAATACAAATTAAAAATAAAAATATTACAGTTAAAGAAAATATGTGACCCTGGACCACAAAACCAGTCAAAAGCATCAATCTTTTAAAATTGAGATTTATACTTCATCTGAAAGCTGAATAAATAATCTTTCCATTGACGTATGAGGCTATTAGGATATGACAATGTTTGGGCGAGATATAAGCATTTGGAAATCTGGGATCTGAGGGTGCAAAATACTGATAAAATCACCATTAAAGCTGATTAACAAGTTCATAGCAATATTACTATTGCATATTGCTAATCAAAAATTAAGTTTTAATATATTTAAGGTTGCAGATTTACCAAATACTATGGAACATGATCTTTCTAAATATCCTAATGATTTAAGGCATAAAAGACACATACAGATCATTTTGACCCATATTTTTGCCTATTGCTTTAAATATACCCTAGCTAATTAAAACTGGTTTTGTCATCCAAGATTGCATATAATTATATTTGGAATTAAATATATATATTTATCTAGGAATATGCACAAAGGTTTTTAAAAAGCTTTTTAAATTACTGATATTAATACCATTTTCGCTACTATAAATTTGGCAGCCTGATCTAAACTGACCTGAAAGTCCCTGAAATTCCTCCTCTATTTACATACACAGCAAATTATAGATGCAAATACATATTTGTTTAATATGTGCTGTCCAGAAATGCACTTTGCACAGACACCCTGCAAACTACCAGTATAACACAAAACCAGGTGAACTTTTAAACAAATAAGGTTCAGGTGTAGCAATTCCAGATCTTTGAAATAATTTTGAAAGCATTTTGAAATAATTTGTATGTGAACAGGTGCAAAGTAGGCCACTGCCATATCATCTTTCATCTTTCATTGCTAGACACGGTTGAGCTGGCAGCCCTTTTGCTATCATAACATGGCAGATACATGTTTATCAAATCCTCCTGTTCAAAAGTGCCACATTTTGTTATTTTTATTATATTATTTTATGTAGCTACTATATCCCAATCAATTATTACAACAGTGAAGATCTATCTATCTGTCTATCTATCTCTCTATCTATCTGTCTATCTATCTATCGCTCTGGCAAACTCTGTTCATAATTTGTGTATTTGCGTCACAACCCCCAGTGCTTGCAGAAAGTGGAAGGAAGCTGCACTTGAATTGAGTTCTGTGCTGTCAGTCACTGCGACCACAGATGAACTTCTCATGAAAATGGAAAGCAAAATACACAGCCATTCTTCCCAAAAGTCTTATAAAAATGGCCCCGTTGACTGGCCAATGGCTCACCACCACAGGGCTTTTGAACATATTGTATCACCCCTTCTGTGAGAAGTGTTTCAAGTGGCACTCCACCTGGCAGCTGCTCACACAAGCTCTATTAACACTTATAAATTACAAAGCAGCAAACTTGTTATATTGGCCACAAAATCAATGACGCTTTTGGTGTAACGCAACGGGTGTTTTATTCAGCATTCTGCTTTAACTTGCAAACATAATGCAAGATAGGTCAAACGTTTATTTATACTACACTGAAAAAAACATAATTAATAAAATATCTAAAATAACTTGTTTGGTTTAAGTCAAAAATACAGTATAATATCACTGAGCCATCTTACATTTATCCATTTTTATAAACAAAACTAACTTTTATGGCTTGGATATAACTTTTTAAGTTAATAATTGCAGGCTACCACTTTTTACAGTGTATTTTTTGCATAGATATTACATTTAAAAATCATATGGTTAAAAAGCAATTATTCTATGCACACACTTAAACTATGTATTCTATGCAAACACTTAAATATAACTATGTTATATTGATGTAAAACATGACATAAATAGATAAGCACATAAATAGTCATAAAGACAAACAAGTGTTTTTCTAGTATGAAAATTTTTTACACTCAGTGACCTCACTGGAACAAAACAAAATACTGCAGTTGAGCAATTAAACATCAGACGCTGGGGGAAAAAATGAGACAAAGGCCTGGGCAAACAGTTTGCGAAATGCAGATGAAAGGTCTGCCACATGATGGTCCCTCTTGTCTTCTTTTGGTTAAAATCGAACTGATCTTGTAGCAGAGCTACTAAAAAAAGAAAATAATAAATACTTTTGTTAATAAAAATAATGTGTGTATATAATTATCTAAAATTGTATTGTTGTTATGTTTTTCTGTGTGACCAATTATATGTTTAAAATAGCATTATTAAATGAGCAAAGGGAAATGTTATTCCAACATTCATGGAATCAGAACAAACAATTAATTTTTTCTTGCTCCAAAATAATTAAAATGTTTAAAAATATTATGTTTTGCATTGGTCACGATCGTCAGCTGGAGTGCCCATGAGCTCCATTAGAGGGCACTCCACCTCGGAGAGTTATTTCTTGCGCTACCCTTGTCTGTGTGTTATGTCCCCACTGGTCCCTTGGTTACATGTGTCATGTTCCGATTGGTTCCCTAGTTTCATGTGTCTCTATAGCTTAAAAGAAGCCCTCACCCTCTGTCATACACTGATTATTGTTTAGCCTATGCCTTGTTTTCTAGTTCCCGTGTTTTCCTTGTTTCATTGTGTTTTGACCTTGGATCCAGCAGCTGTCGTCCAGCTTCTACATCTGTGGCAAGGAGGTCAATCGACTGAGGATTATGTACACCGGTTCTGTGAGTTATCATACCATGAACATTTTGTGTAAGACCTTGTTTCGTTTTGGACTTAATGAACCCGCTAAATCTCAGTTACCTGGAGGGGAATTTAATGGCAGTCTGAGGGACATTATGGACTATGCACGTGGCTCTCCGTTCACTGTGGGTGAAGCAGAGTACTGTGTTAAAACCCCAAAGGGGGCCGCCAGAATTCCTCTGTTTGCTGCACCACCATGTTCTGTGGCCGCCAGTTTAGAGTCTCTTCTCAAGTCTCAAGTTGGCCACCAGTTCAGAATCTCATCACAAGAGGTCCACCAACCCAGAGCCACTGCAGAAGATGGCCGCCAACACAGAGCCACAGCCACAGCACAAGATGGCTAACCAACCCAGCACAGCTGCACAAGATGGCCATCAACCCAGAGCCACAGCCCAAGATGGCCACCGAATACAGAGTCACTGCACAAAATGGCCACCAACTCGGAGCCATTAAACAAGATGGCTGCCACACCAGAGCCTTCAGCCACCATGGATATGAAGCTACAGTCTTCAGCCATCACGGATACCTCTTCAGTGTTCCCAAGCATTGTGCATGTTGCATTTGAAGACACCAGGGCCTTTCAAGGGCCTCAGCTGGTGTCCAGTCTGGTGGACCCACCATTGATGTCAGTGCGTGCAGCAGGTGTCCCAAGAATTTCAGCCATGGTCATCTTAGAGACTGTCCCCCTATCCTCAACACACTACACCCCAGAGCCTGTCATGGAGGTCTCATCCACCCACGAACCTGCTCCAAAAGCCTCTTCTGTCCTCAAGTCTGCTCCAGATGCCTCGTCTGCACCCGAGTCCCCTGAATCCTCGTCCTGCCCTGTTCTGGCCACAGAGGGCACTCTCAAAATCTCATCCTGCCCTGTTCCAACCGTGGAGGCCATCCTCGAACTCTTGTTCTGCCCTGTTCCGGCCATGGAGGCCATCCTTGAACTCTCACCCTGCCCTGTTCTGAACACCGAGGCCATCTGTGACCTCGCAGCCTGCACTATCCTGGCTGAAGAGGCCGTCAGTAATCTCTCTGTGCTCTCTCTTACAGTCACGTCTGCTCTGCCCTGGTCTCCTGTGCTACCCTGACCTCCCGTTCCACCTGAACCGCCCTGGTGGGTTCCCGTTCCACCTGTGCCACCCTGGAGGGCTCCTGTTCCACCTGCTCCACCCTGGTGGGCTCTCGTTCTGCCCTGGAGGGCTACTTAGCCGTCCACTCTGACCTGGAGGGCCTCTGAGCTTCCCCTTGGTTAGCTTCTGAATCATTTGCTCCGCCCTGGAGGGCATCTGCACCACCTGCTACAGCCTGGAGGGCTTCTGATTTGTCAGCTCTGCCCTGAAGGGCATTTGTTCTGCCTGCACCACCATGGGTCCCTGCTCTGCCTTTACTGTGAGGTCCTGTGCACCACTACTTCTGCTCCACAGTCCAGGTCCTCCATAGCTTCAATGCCTGCCACTGCTCCATGGTCCCCGCTTCACGGCCCAGGTTGGTTGGGCTATGTCACAATTGTCAGCTGGAGTGCCCATGAGCTCCATTAGAGGGCACTCCACCCCGGAGTGTTATTTCACCTGCTACCCTTGTCTGTGTGTTATGTCCCCATTGGTCCCTTGGTTGCGTGTGTCATGTTCCGATTGGTTCCCTAGTTTCAAATCTCTTGTTCTCATTGGTTGGTTCTGTCTTGTGTTCCCCTCTGCCTGGCTGGGCAACTTTGGTCCTGGAGGGCCGGTGTCCTGCAGAGCTTAGCTCCAGCCCTAATCAAACACTCCTGAAGAAGATCACTAGAAAGTTACAGGCAGGTGTGTTTAATTATGGTTGGAGCTGAACTCAGCAGGACAAAAATTGCTTACTTCCCTTCTATATGGTATGCGAAAAACAGTATGCGAGACGAGTAGTATGTCCGAATTCATAGTATTCAAAATTCAGTAGGCGAGAAGTACCCGGATGACCTACTGCTTCTGCCCGAATTCTATAGTAGGCATACCATGGACACTTTCCTATCCCATGAGGCTCCGGGATAGGAAGCGTCATATTCGAAAAAATGGCAGAAAGAGACGCAGCTCATTTCAAGTGTAAGTACCTCAGTGTAGTATGTATTAGGATATAGTACGTCGGAATTCCATTCATACAACCCACATTCATACTATATAGAACATACTTTTTAACGGTCGGGTAGTACGTTCAATTTTAAATGTACCTACTTAAGCCGTATGCGATTTCGGACACAGCATGGCCCTCCGGGTCCAAAGATGCCCAGCCCTGGTCTAGCTTAAAAAAGCCCTCACCCTCTCTTTTAAACTGATTATTGTTTAGCCTATCCCTTGTTTACTAGTTTTGTGTTTTCCTTGTTTCTTTGTGTTTTGACCTTGGACTTCTAGCTTTGTTATCGGAAATACTCTAGTCTTGCTGGTGTTTGACCCTGCCTTTTGAACTATGTTTGTTAATAAAGCCTTGGCACTTGGATCCCCACTCGACCCTCAGTCTCTTCGTAACAGTCACTCAGTCCATTGTAAAAACCCACATAAGACCATTTAAGCAGCTGTTCCATTATAACTGTCAAACTCTCCTGAAAGGTCAGATGTGGAGACCTCTACACCCACATATATTACACAATGAACAAAACATCACAGTTTACACAAAAAAAGCACTTTACAAAAGCAATGACCTGCAACTGTTACCTTAAAGAGCAATTTTTACCTGATTTAACTTAATTTTGGTATAAATTAGAGTCACCATTTTAGGTTACCATTAGGATGTACACAAATATGTGCATATATAGAGAGCATATGCTTATACAATATAGTCTGTATCGACATGACTGAGGAAGCTGGGTCATCATCTTGATTTTTATATTTACATTATATAAATTTACATTATATATACACTGACAACTATCAAAAATCTTTAGTAAAATCTTTATTTTTTCATTGTCATCTTTAACTTTCGATTTCACATTATAATGCTATACATTCAACATATTATTATTGATTATAAGTTATTATTTTGATTAACCTACACAACGTTACCAATAAACAAGCAAAGCTTTCTTTTTTTAATTGTAAACTACATAAATGTTAAACTGACCACAAACATGCCCAAACATTTTAGACGCTATTTTATTTACCTTTTTCTCGTTGACAGTCGATATAAACCCCGGCCGAGAGCTTAATAATTGTCATGAATGTAATTCATTAGATTTGGAGCATAAAGCTTGAGCAGGCATCGTGCGTTTCTAAAAGATTTTACGCAGCCGTGCAACCAGGAAGAAGATCACTGCTTAACATCTTCATAAACAAAAAAAACCCTGCGTTTTGAAATGCCATGCACCCTACAAATGTCGTCTTCTCTCGCAGGGTAGGTTTGGAGATAATCGTGAGCGTTTTTAAACAGAAAGTGCCTAAATTTGAAAATTGGCACTGCGCACTAGACTGTTTCCACCCACCGATCTAACGGATTTCTGCTGCTGCTCGACCATGTAAACGCTCGGAGAGTCACCATTTTATCATTCATCGTTTGTCCTTTTGTATTCTGCAAACGTAATAACAACAATCCATGATGCATCCACGACGCACGAACTTTAAAATAAAAGCGCACTGCTTATCCAAGAAAATATGGCACGTTATTACTCAAATTCGTGGCTGAACGTGTCCACTCTCTGTTTGTGATCTGGTTTAGAAATGAATGACTGTCACACAGCACACGTCAAAATATTTGTTTTAAATTACTGTGAGAGAAAGCACAGAAATAACGTGCCCACATGACGCATATTTAGATTTCATTGTACATGCGTTTCAATTGCTGCTGCGATATGGGTCAATAACAAATAAGGTTCGAGGTTATAAAAAGAGCATTTTGATAATTAGTTTAAAACACATGCATCAAATAGCTAGAAATGCAATCTTTGAATTCTTTGTCTAGAGGGAAAAACGTGTGTGACCATAAAATGTAGCTTATAACAGTACCAAAATACAGTCCTCGAATCTTAATGTGAGTGTACATAACTTTTAGTAATCAGTTTAACGCATTTTCTATTAAATATCATGTTTGTCTGGAAAATTTTAGGATTAGGCCTATACTAGACATGGCTTGAAAAGATCAAAATAGCTGAAAACAAATTCTTCCTGATTTTACTTTTTCCACAGTATTTGTGAAATATTGATATGTTCATATTATTACATTTTTCATTTGAAATCTTAAAATGTACAAGTAACAAAACAAATCCTTAAATGGCACATTTTGTGTGGTCTCTAATCAGTTACACCAGCAGTTAAAATTGTATTTTTAATAAGAATATTAAAATGACTTTTATTTAAGAAATTTAATTGCGGGCAGAAACACAATGTACCAATGAGCCCTAAAATATATTTCTATCTAATCTAATGGTACTCAAATGAATTTTTGGACAATTGAGATTAGATTATATTAATTTAGTTTCTCTTTTTTCACTACAATGAAATCTGAATATTTTCATATAAGGCTATTTCTGTCTACTTAAGGAACAGGATCTTGTGCTCTGTAACTACACTAAAAATATACAACTGCCACCGCGAACGTAACAGCGTTTTATTTTTTCTGTTTTAAACATTCGACAACAATAAACAACAATTATCAATGTTCAGTCAATGATATTTCATGTTTTCAATACAGTCTTGCAGCAGATGTTTTCTAGGCCTACCCGTATTTCAATGACACGAGGCCAGAGTTAAACACAACGTCACGAAATCGTTTAAGAGCTGTCTTTGGTTATTTTGCAGACTTTTAATATTTTCAATTCGACACAACACAAGCTTTCACAGTAAATCAACGGTTAAAAGGCATTAATTACAAGCAAAAGTGCAAGTTCAATGTCATAAAACTAAACAGAACAAAAACAAAGCAGTCAGGGGTTAAGTGGATTTTTGCCATTATAGTGCAATTACTTCAATAACAAGGGAGATTGGTTGCTTTATGCATATCAGTTCATTTAGGTTACCTTTTTTGTTGTTATAAAACAGGACATATAGATCAGGCATAACCTGCCTGGAAGTTAGTTAAAGAAATTATCAATACAAATCTAAAATGGAGACTTAGATGACCTGAAATTATCTTAAAAAATAAAAATGAAATCCACTTAGCCAGTTGAAATTGGGGGCAATGTGAATAACACGCAACGTCAAATGAAATGTTAACTGTTCTTTACAAACAGACAAGCCCCTGAGCCCAATATTTTACAATGCAATGAGAGGTAGTTGGCTGAAATATCTGCAATGTAATAAATCGCTCTTTCGGCGTTTGTCTGCTACCTCTGTTACACAACAAAACACACAGGCCCATAGTCATAATCTCTAGCTGGACTGTTAAGGCGCAATGTTGTCCAACCACTCCACAGTTCTGTGTTTTTTGTGCATGTGCGCCAGGTCACGAGGCGTGTAGCCGTTCGCGTTAGGCACAAGAGGCGGCGTGCTGCAGTCAGATACGAGATACTGCACAACATCCAGGTTTCCCTCCCGCGCCGCCAGATGCAGAGGCAGGTTGCCGTCGTTGTCAGGGAGACAAACATCAGCACCGTTCTCCGCGAGCACCCGTAGAGTGTCCAGATATCCGTCTCGCGCGGCGTCGTGACTGACGGTCAGTTGTAGGATGGGGTCGCGCGCGTTTGGATCTGCGCCCGCTCGAAGCAGAGCCTCCGCTATGCACGGACAGCCAAGTTTCATCACCTGAGATGCAACCCAAAGAGATGTGTTAAGGTGCTTGAAATTTTTTTTATATTAATCATTTACATTAATCATTTTTTGGTGAAAGTGTGCGTTTTAATTAAGCATCAAGAGTGCATTATTCATTTTTAAAAAAAAAATCAAGATAAAGAGAAAAAGGTTAATAAAAAAGCGCACACGCACACACACACACACACACATATATATATATATATATATATATGCACACACACACACACACATACTATTTTTCTAATGATGTGTAGGCTACCTATTATTATTATTAATAGCCTATTAGAAGAGATTTAATTATTATGTAACTATCATGTCAATACAAAAAAATCGACAGCATTTTGAAAGAATAACTACGACTTCAAAACTATTATTAAAAAAAATGTTCGTCACTGAAATGCAGTTTTGGGCACATGACCTTAATTGTGACTCTCTGGCCTCTGATGCTAAGTTTTGAAACGATGGTATAGACCTAATCGACATACCCAGGAAAGAATAACATATATTTGCAATTTTGTTTATGATATTTTAGTTCACCAGTACATCAGACGAGTTGTTTAATATGGGTATGGCTCCATTTTACACAGCTCATTCTCATTCATAATTATTATGCATTCATTTTTAACTCATATTAACTGAGACAACATGGAATACTTATTTTATAAATTCCTTTGTCACATTACAGAACCATTTAAAATGACCAAGTAAAGGTAAAAGGCGATAAAACGGTTAAGACCTAAAAAGCAGCGACCAGTCACAGCACCTAAAACCTACACTTTTTTTTATATGCACTCATATAATTTTTTTTAACCTAAAATCGTAAAGTTGTTAAAACCAAAATTCACGAATATTGTATGTGTCGTGTAGGCTATAAATATATGCCACATATGCATAGGCAGAAACTGGCACATGCCACGGTCATAAACATCAAGGATGGGGATAACCCAGTGTTCAAATTATCACTCATTCTGAAGCCATATTGTGAGAATATGCCACGACAACATGAGTAATATCAGAATATTTGTGACCGAAATTATACAGCAATACTGTGCCTGGTGTAATAGCAGACGGCCTTTTGATAAGAAGAACATTTTATATAAATGAAATAATTTTTTAAATAAATAATCTTTCTAAGATTTTAATGTATTTATTTAATTAATTTCTAGAATTTTATATATGCCATAAAAGGGAATAATAAACATAAGCATCTACAACCACTTCGGGCCTTATTGCCAGTTAAAACACAAACGCCATGGTTATTAAAAATACTTTTTAACTTTGTTGTTACACTTACGTTCTATAAAAAGCATAGAAACAAATGCAATGATATCTGAATGGTCCTAATTTCAGTGTAAAAAGCTGCCAAAAACTAATGTAAGACTTCATGTAGCTCGTGAGCTGACTGTGGTGTAATAAAGCCCTTTTCAGTTTCCACAATAATTATTTGTGAACGAGTGACGCTAATTTATTGGCATATTAAAATAGAGATAATTTGTAACAGGTGCGTACTTGTTGGTTCGCAGGTAAACTTGATAAAAACCACAGGTTTAGTTAGAACTAAATCAAGCAGGCCACTGCTAGAGACTACAAGAATGAAAAGGACAAAATGTTTTCCTGAGGCTGATGCACTATGCATTACAAACATCGTGTTTAGATATGAAAGTCGTTCGGGAAGATGTAAGTCTAACCTGCAATGGTGTCCTGCCGTACTTGTTCTTCTCATTAACGTTCACGTTGCTTTGCAGTGTCTGCTCAATTTCGTGCAGATCTCCAATCGCAGCTGCGGTGCTCAGCCTATCTATAGTTGTGTCCTCGGCCATTATATCCTGACAAACGAGGTAGAATATCTCTGATGCTTGCGTTTTAAAAAAATGTCCGCTGGTTTAGATGTAAAAAGTACTACAAAGCTGTAGTAAATAGCCCGATCCCCCAGCCCCCCTAAAAAATATCCGTTGGAGATGCGCCAAGGTCCACCCACATTAATATCGTCCTACCGAAGCCATCGGAGAAAACAGGGATGCCATGCCATCTCTTATCAAATATATGCACAATCAAGAATTACATGGAACAAAAAAAGAAACATCCTCTTTTATATGATCAATGCGCGAAGTTCCTCCCCGTGTCCGTGAATGACACGAAGCTCTCCTGTGGTCTTGGTCCAGATATGATCGCACATTCAAACAGATCTGTAGTAGTCACATGAAAAATGCTCGTAGCCTATCTGAGAGCCAAACTTTCCTTTCATGAGTCCTCTGATATTAACTGCATGCAGGTGCAACGGGCTGGAGAACTGCGATGCGTTCATGGCATTCGCAGATGTTGTCACTTCAAGCCTCCGAGCGAGCTCTGAAACAAATAAACACAAGCAGAAGACTGTTATTCGGCGAGGAAATTTCTATTACGCATCCACTCCGGTTTGCAAGGATGTGCCGTAAGTTTTATGCAAGCTTCCCGCGCATTTCGAATATGAAACGTCAAAAGCAAATCTTCTTTGATGTGCACATCAAAGAACGCTGGCGTGAGGGTTAACTGTCGTTAACCGGTTAACTGACACTAGTCCGGTATTTCAAACTGACATGACAGACAGAAGCTTTTACAGGTTTTCGGTCAGCGGTCACGCATTTCGAACTGCAGGCGTGAATGTCTACAAATGTTCTGTCGTAGTGATTCCTCGCGCACTGATGTGCAGTTACACTGTGACGATTCACTCGAGGATGGACGACGTCATAATGGATCATTTAAAAATGAAACATTGTATCCAATACCTGCAGAATGGTTAGGCTACGTCGCGGGCATCGAGTTATCCTCTTCGACCGGTTTATGGGCGTTGTTAGAAGAGCTGGTTAGAAGACAGCTGACTTTGTCAGAGAGTTGTGAGCTGACATCACTCCGTTTTTTTCAAATAAGGGGCCGACACTATTGCACTTCCGCCCACTTAACAGACGCGGAGCAGGCGGGACTCAACGGCAGTGTTGCTGCTGGGGGAGAGGCTGAGAGAGATGCACTTTTTGCTTTCTTCTCACAGGTTCTGTCGTGTTAAACATTTATCCCTGAGTTGCGAAGGCTGTGAAGTGTTGGTATTACCGATATAAAATTCCTCTCTCCATAAATGTGTGTTTGAAGTGAATTTATTCAAATTACTGCTAAGATGAAACGGTGTAAGACAGTGCAAGGTTTATATTCAGTCATGTGAACGGCTGGGATGAAACCCTCCAGCGCACCACAAGTACAGTCTGTCTGAAAATGGACAGTTTTTCAATGTTTCTCAGTTGCACTGTTTTGTTTATTCATTGGAATAAATGCCATATAGCACAGGAGCAGCTAGCCTAATATGTTTGCATTTACAGTCCACACTACTATATTAGTAGTAGGTTATACTGAGACAAACGAAACCAGCCTACCGATTTGCTGGGTTTTAGAGGAGTTTGGGCACTTTTACTGTGCAAGGCAGTGAGACCTAGGCAGTTGCATAAACTTAGCCTCTGTGTGTCTTAAGAGCTAGGCTGACCAAATAGTAGTTAGCCAAGAGTAATCAGTTTTATTTTTTTGGATTCAACTCAATAATCTACACTTTTATGTAATTGAATAAAAAAAATAAAAAATGATCTATGATATGAAGAAATTAGCTGAATAATGTTTAAGACTAGTCTTAAACTTTTATGCAACATGGAAACCAACTTGGGCTGGTTATTTTTATTTTTTATTTCAGGCCAGACAGGCACGACAAGGGTTATAAAAACTTGTTTAATTGCAACGGATGTCTCTGGTTTGCTTGGTTTAAGATGGTCTAGTTTGTTTCCTAGGCTGGCCAAGTTCAAGGCCTCTCAGCTCACTGAAACTGACGCACTGCAACCCCTCTAAAACCAGCATTTGAGGGCTGGCATACCTGCTAAGATCAGCGTGGACTGGTTTGAGACAAGCTTTAAATGTTTAATGTTTAAGTAAGTTTAATTAAAAAATGTCTCTAGTTTGCTGGTTAAGAATGGTTTGACCTGGTTTTAGCTGGTCAGGATGATGCTTAGCTGTTTGAGAAGATAATTTCTCATTCTGGCACATTTAAATAGCTCTAAACTAATCTAAAACCAGTCTGGTAGGGCTTGCATGTTCCTGGTAAGATCAGTAAACCAACTTAAACTGGTTAAATACATTTTTTAGCATAGATGACATAAAGGAAACCTGTGAGTAAGACAGAGTATTTATTGATCAAATTAAATCAGCCTTTCTAAAATGTAGTTTTAAGATTAGATAGATGTTTGGTTGTTCATTATGGTTGTGTAATATCTTCTTGTTTACAAAATAAAAAACAAGTCATTTTGGGGGTGGCAGTCATGTAGTGAACATTGTGTAAAATTGGTACTGACAAAACAATCATTGCCTACAGTTCCCATAAACATGTTTAAAAAATGTCATAAGGTATTCAAACATGTAGCTTGTACGACAGGAGATTCAAATTCAACCGCGGCCCTGCTGCTGCTTTAAAAATATACAGCTCTTTCCAACCGTGAGTGAGGCGCGACAGTTCACGGCACTTCTTTACGGCAGCCGTAAGATGTTCCGTTGCTTTGAACGCCGATCCAGAACAGCAAAGTGACGATAACAGAAAAACTAAAGCCACCAAACACTGACAACACGGCCTCAAAGAGCAGCATTTATACTCAGTTACGTGCCGCACACTGATAAGCCGTGTCCTGAGCTGCTCTTTTGAAATCGGTGGTTGATATTTTTGAGGTTTTTACATGAGTCGTTAGCCTCTCTCTGCAATGGCCTCCGACAGCAACATGGACAGAGAAATGATCCTGGCCGACTTTCAGGTGGGTTTCCTCACAAAAATACCGATAATTTGTGATTTTATAAGCTCTGAATGTGTAGATCAGACCCGTTCTTGTTGTTGCTGGGTGCTAGCCGGGTAACGGCTATGCCACTTCTTTTTGTTGACATCTCTCCGTATGATCAGCTGTCAGTGGCTTTGTTTGAATTATTCAGCAAAAATGAAATCTGGAAAGCGCAGGACTAGACAAAAGAACAGCCTAAAATACATAATTTTGGCGTCGTCTGCTCCTACGGGACTAGAAAACATAACTGGACTGTCATCTGAAGCTTGATCTGTGTTTTTATGACCCTGTAATGGCCAGAAGCTGTCAGATGACCTCTGTTTCTACACTGCCATCACCTGTCACATTCATGTTTTTCAGTTTGTTTACGTTAAGATTTAAAATACGAGTCAGTTTATGAGTGTTGACAATACGTGTTTTGCACAGAAAATGAAAAAGACTAGAAATATGTAGCAATTACAAATATTTTGAGCTGACGTTCACCAAAATTGAAGGTTGCATTTATATACGCTGTGTCATTGTGACTATAAACATACGGGTTTACCTCTAAACATCTCTCACATAATTTAAAAGCTTTTCTGTGTTATATTAAAGTAAGATTTGGAAATGTTTAATAAGTGATCAGTACTTAATGCATATTCATGTAACCTGCAACAAAATAGAATTTAATTGATCACTTTCAGAAATATATATTTTGTGTTTGTTTTTAGGCATGTACCGGAATTGACAACATTGCTGAGGCGATCACACTTCTAGAACTCAATAACTGGGACTTGGTGGTAAGATGCACTTTATTTGTTAAATCTGTAAAACTGACACACAGCTAGATTTCATTCAAACAACAAACAGATTTAACAAGTGACTGTCTCCTATTTATTGTTTGTTTGTGGTGACACATCGGAAACAAAGCCACTATGTTTAGTGCAGACTCTATTCATTGGTACCATTGTTCGCAGGACATTCTGGCACAGTTCTGTAGTAGCTGTGTTTCTATATACCAGTTACATTGACTTACAGCAGAAGAACCTAGTCTGACATGGGTTCATTCATGGGTTTGTTTTTATTTATATTTTTGACGCTGAAAACAATTTGGTTATAATCATGGGCATCATGTATCTAGTGTTTTAGGAGTCATCAATAATTGTTAATAACTTTTTTCTAAGACAGTGAGTCATGATTGTGCAGTGGTGTCATTTTATGGTCCGCATGGGTAATTATTATTGAGATAATATAGTATAATATAAGTTTTTATAATGAACCAAGCAAAATTGCAGCTGTACTTGATTACTAGGGATCACCCTGCTTTTCCATGTATGATAAAGATTAGGAATAACTTTTGAATAATACCATTTGTGCTTCATTATAACCCCCCCCCCAAATTAGTGTTGTCACGGTACCAAAATTTCAGTATTTGGTACCAATACCAGTGAAAATCCACGGTTCTCGGTACCAAAACAAAACACAAAAACACTTTTATATGAGTGGACTTTTATTTCATCAAACAGCGCAAACAATATTTCATAGCCTAGAACTGCATTCCTGATGGACCAATTTTAAAGATACAAACATTAATCATGCATTTGTTCTCTAACACACACATTTTGGCTACACAGGTCATTTAAAAGCCTCTAGTGTGTAACAATAGTACACTATTATGTCCTTTTTTAAACGCTATAGGAGCATTAAATGGTTAATAAAGAAACTTTATTCTGATAATGTGCATTAACTTTATTTATTTTCTAAAAATAAGCGGGAATTTCAAGTTGGTAGTGTAGCAAGGACCGGGTTGACCCGTTGCTCGGTACTACCGGTACTTCAGAACACCTGGTACCGTAACATTTCAAATTGTTTAGTACCGTCTTGGTACCGAAGTACCGGGTCTTTTGACAACACTACCCCAAATACAAATAACTGATATTATTTATGATAAAACTTCGACTTTCACTGTAATAGTTACTGCAGAGCAGGTTATATACTTTTGAATCATTGATGATTAAATCTTTGCAGAAACAAATATTATAAAAAAATATTGCACTGCATCAATTCATGTATTCTGTAGAAACAAATTATTTGAAGCAATCAGCACTGCACATTGCAAGATTAAACTGTGCCTTTTCCTTACGTTTGGAAGCACATTTTGCAGTACAGATTACTTTAGCTTGCGACATATTTCTCAGCGGGTGCTGAATGCTTTGAGTTGTGTTGTGCTGACAAATTAACATTTTAAAATTTGCCTTTTAGATGAATTCCCCCTACCAAGTCCATGGTTCTGCATAAATCACTAAGGCTAAATGAAATATTTTGGCTTCAAAATGTTTCATTCTGTACCACAATAGTTTGGAGGCTTAAGCATGAAATGTAAATATATGTGCATCGCATCGGTAAGTACTTAGTGTAGGGGGAGCATGACTTAGGACATTTCAGGTCAACACTGACATTCAATGCTCCTCAAAAGCTGATTTGTAAGAGTTTTAAGCTACATACTACATCAAAATACACTGTGTTGTAAAATAATGTGACAGATTGTGAAAGACTATTACATTCAAACATATAGACAGTGTATTTAATGCTAGCTCCTCAACTGGTGAGAAAATATTAGTATCTTTGAATTATTTGCCTTCTTTAGGTTATAGTTTAGGTTGGTAACTAAACATTTGTGACAACATGACTACAATTTGTTATTGCAGGCTGTTATACCTCTTATCAAAGTTATCACAATATGAACATGAACCGTTTCATGTTGCGTCTTTAATTCTGCCTGATTCAGTCTCGCTGCTGCTCCATCAAGAATACTCAAATTTGCCTTTTTGTTTCATTTGTTACATTAGTTTGCATAAATGTCTCCTTTTGCATGCTAATTCTGTAATACACATTACAATTCATGCAAATTTAATTTTAGGGAGGCGTCATTAGAGGCAATACAGTGCAGTAGCGAAATGCGTGCCCAAACAAGGGACCAGATCTACCTTTTTTTTCCAAGCAGGAACTGTTTCACTCCTACTGAATAAATAGTAGCTCCTTTGTTGCTCCTGCTGTGCAGAGCTTATGTGTCTAAGTGTCTGTTTCAATCGATAATGTTATTTGAACAGACAGTAATGTCTGCTGCAGTCTAGTCTGCAGATACCCACACCTTTTTATAGCCTTTCATCTTATCTTTTGTAAACAGGTCATTTAGACAGATCAAAACGGTCCTAAAAATGCCTTGTTGCAGGATCCCATCCCACCCTTTGAATACGTGGTGTGGAAATTGTAATTGAAGTCCTCTTAGTCTTTTTACAGTCTGATATATCACCTTTCTTTCGCCGCCGCACAAACATTTCACCTCTAGAGCCTAAGAACTTGCAGCTGTGACAGGTGTCACACCACAGACAAAGTCAGACGCGCAGAGCTTGTTTTGATTAACTGAATATAAGAGAGCGTGTGTCCTCTAGCATCTTCTGTAGTGCTAATTTGCATGAGGAACTGCATGTGACCAACTATCGCACTAAAATAGGGTTCAAGCCGTGTCGTATTTTAATACGGAGATGGTGGTATGAAGTATGCAATGTCAGGACAGATCTAAAGTGACAGTTTTCAAACAAAATAAAGAAATTGTGGTTTTGCAAACAGATTTCCCTCCACAAAGTTGCTTTTTATCTTGAAAGCAGGCTGTTCTACTATATTTAGAAGGAAGCTGGTTGTATGCTGGCAGCAGTTCAAAGAAAACAGGCCCGAGCCACGGCATGGTTAAGTGCACCTGTGAATGTGATGACTCGCTGTTTTACTCAGGGTAGTGAGGTTGATTGACTCAAAAAATGTAGAGACGGGACAGCCAGCGAATGTTTAAACACCCCACGCTGAAACCAGGATGTGTGCTGTGCACTTGATCACACAAACACCGCTGCACCTGAGCAAATCTTTCATGAGAAGTCAAATGTTCTTAGATGTGTAGAGCACTTTTGCTGCATATTTGCAAGCTTTAAAGGTTTAAAAATATCTGATGTTTTGTCTCTACAGTAGACAAAACATAATTTCTATGGCCTCTCCCGGCATGGAAAAATATTTCAGAGCATAGCAAGCATTGCGATGTACGTCTCTGTATACACTTTGTTATTTGGCTCAATCAGAAGCCATTCCATTGAGATCTGTATCCACCGAGAGTAAGTCTCCTTATCACAGTCTGGCTCCAGAACCCACTTGCTCACACACGCACAGACACAAACACATCAGGCCCATCTCTGTGCGTTCCACTTCAGTCTGATGAGAGAAAGAGAGGGGGAAATATGTGGCCCTCATTGCTGGATACTGCTTGTGTGTTTAATGTTTGGGTTGCTGTGTATGTCTGTTTTTTCCATTATCATCTTAAAAAAAGGATTAGTATATTTAGAATGCTATTTATTTAGGTAGTTGATTTGGAATTTCAAATATGGACAGTGATATGATATATTATTCTAGTATATGAGAAGTAAATTAATTCTCGTCTATTTATTATATACTACGGTTCAAATGCAAATACACTAAAACAGCAGTATTGTGAATTAAAATGTATTATAATTTTATATTTTAATGTTTAATATTTAATTTATTTATTTGTGTTAAGTAATTAATGCATTTTATTAATGTAATTTATTTCTGTGATGCAAAGCTAGTTTTTTTTAGCTGCCATTAATTCTGGCATTAGTGTCACGTGATCCTTCAGAAATCACTCTAATATGCTAATTTGGTGCTCAAGAAATATTTCTTATTACTATGAATGTAGAGAACAGTTGTGCTGCCTTTTGTGGAAACCATAAAACCAAAACTTTCTCCACAGTTTGTTTATGGATAAACTGTTTATCCTTGCTAAATAAAACCATTATTATTTTTAAAACTTTTATATAAAAAACAAAAACTTGTAAAATGTATATGTGAAACTAGAATTTATGACCTCATTAATCAGTTAAAGTATTCATTTTTATGACTTCATATTCATTTAAAGACTACATTTGTGCTAGTTGTCACATTGCAGAATTATTTAGAAAAATTGCAAACAGTAGGGTGATTTAAAGTGCTCCTAATTTGCATACTGTAGAATTATTTTCTATAATACTTCTCAGCCCTAACTGCAAACAGTATGGTAATTTAAAGTGCTCCTAATTTGCATACTGTAGAATATTTTTCTGTAATACTTCTCAGCCCTTAATACTGTTAAGTAGGGAAATGCACACACTCAGACATGCTGTGTTAAAACATTAAAAAATGCTCACTTGTTACATCACCAACTCTCATTAAAATATATTTCTGTTTTCTTTGTAGGCAGCCATCAATGGAGTGATACCACAAGAAAATGGGATTTTGCAAAGGTATGATGTTGATATGTTATTTATTATGAATCTAAAACCATCAACTCAGGATTTCCTTTTACAAGATTATGGCAGAGATTCCACTCCATCGAGCTGCATGTGGTAGTCTTTAGAGTGGAGATTAATTCTGGTAAACTCCAAAGACGGCATATTACCTGAATCAAGACCCGACCGAGCTTGATGGCCCGAATGAGGTGGTTACTGTTTTCATGCCCCTGTAAAATGAAACTGGCCTCCTCTCAAAAGGGCATTCGTCTCTAAGCTATAATGAGACCCAGCTGTGGCTGCTGCTGGTTCCCTGAATGTTAAGGAATCGAGGGGGAAATGTCAGAACAGCGTGCATTTCGGCTCGTAGCACCTTTTGTAGATCTCTTATCACGTCTGCTCATCTGATTAGTCAAATCAGAAGTCTGCTGTTTCATGTTATGTCTATATGATAATCAGCAAAGAAACTACTGAAAATCCTGCACTTTAATATTGGTCTAATATTTCATCATGTGTAATGTAATATTAAGGAATGGATGCATGGTCTGTTCTACGGTTAGCCTAGGTGTCAGTGTCTGGTGCAGCCCAGTGATTTCAATTTAAATCAACCATTAATAAAATTAATATGTGTAAGTAATTCTAGTAGACAAAAATAAATAAATAAATGACATTATTATGCCATGTGTATATGTACTCATGGGTAGTTGACAAATAACAATTAGTCTGTGTCCTATGCTTGACAGCAAAAATGTAGAAAACAAACTTTACATACAAATAACATGAGAAAAAAAATCTTCATTCTTAGAATTACAAATACACAAGAGAGGTTTATCTTGAGTGTTAGAGATTATTTGTTTTTGCTGTCACACACCATAAGACACAATGATATGTCAACTAGCCACATACACACCGTATTATAATATAATGTACTTTTTTTTTCACAGTTATTGATTTTTGACAGTTTTTAGAAATATGACAGAAAGAGTTTTAGATTTTTGTAAAAGTTCATTAGGCCTGTAAGACATTGTTTATGACTTTTAAATGCAGACTTTTCTTCTTGTTCTTTTTTATTATTTATATTACCATAAAAAAGTTGAATTGGGTAGATTTTTCTTATTCTTTTAAATGAAGTAACTCTTAAAATAACTTCTTTGTTTTAATGTTTTTAATTATATAATACATTTATATATATTCTAATATATTTAATAAAATATGCCATTATTTATTGCATTTTCTTTCTTTGTTGCGCATCACTGTAATGCGATGTGTACTGTGACATTTATTGTACACAACTTTTGTACCATGTCTTAAAACCATTCTTTATGAAAAAAACGAGGGGAGGAAAAAGAAAGTGAGAATTAAAGTGTGTTGCGGAAATAATTGCGGTGAAATAGCAGTGTAGAAAAAGCTGTCATCTCATTTCCCTCTGGAAGTCTGCTCCCCATCAATTACCCCCTTCGTGCCATTTCAACACCAGAGTCACAGGAAATCAAACAATCAAGTTTACTGCAGGGGTTTTCATAGCGGTTGGTTGATGACCTTGTTAATGGAGGAGAACAACCAACAAAGTTGGGAGCTTTTTATAGGACTCGGCATGTATGTAGCCAACTGTGGGTACTGCACCGCTGGCCACGTTTCAGTGCGTTAATACAGTGCCCTAAGAATACTGTTTAATGCCATGTGTTTGTGACCAGCGGTAGGATTGTTTAGATGCTCACCACTATTTCATACATGCAAGTTTTTCTCCTCCTTCTTCTTTTTTTTCCCCATCGTCTTTTTTTCCCAGTTTCTTTAGTTTGGCCCACTTTGGATCGCAGTGGACTCATTCATGGTGTGTTTAGGCTGAATGTAAAGCTTTTCAGCATTCCTTCGACCAATTAAATTCTGCCAGTTGCATTGTGGGTAAGAAAAGTAGTTGACAGCTTGCATTGTTGTGCACTCTTCACTGGGTTGTGAAGGTATATAGAGGGGCCAACCACCTTGGCACAGCGCTGGGCACTAAACCGTTGACACCCACAATTGAAAATGCAACAAACAGTTCTTGTTGTTTGTCTGTCTCGCTTGAAGAGTTTATAAAGTGTTACACTATGCATTTAGCCGTATTGAGATTTCCCTCAGTCGCCTTGGCCTGAAAGAGAGTGAAATTGAACAGAAACGCACACAGAAACACAACAGCAAAAAAATCGGACCCAATAACAGGAATTGAAACTTGGAGCAACAAAAGGCGTTTGTGAACATTCATTGTGTTCGCCGTCCATTTCTCCTTCCTCAACGGTCAGCGCTCATGAATGCACCAGAGTCTTAAGAACAAACATATTCAGAAGGAGCGCGATCTGTGACGGTTTATTTAGAGGGTGTGTGAATGTAAGAGCTTGGACACGAGGACATGTTTTTCTCAAAGGCACGTAATTATGAATGGAGCCTGGCATGGCGACTTCCAGCCTGTGCATTCAGTGGGTGGCTGGCACCATACTGCATGCTGTAGGATGGCACGGTTCACTCAAGTGCCCCCATTGAGTCGCCCGCCGCCAGCTGGATCTCTGCTCGGCGGCACCCGGAGACCTACACGCTGCTGCCAAGCCAAGCGTGTGTGCAGACTGCCATCTAGACGCTCACGGTGGAATAACTGTTGACTGAATGCCAGTGTCTGAGAGTAGGGGAGGAGAGAAAAGATAGACATTAGTGGGTGAAAATTATGTACAGATCACAAGATTGTTTAAAAATGGGTTGTAGATGCCACAGGCTGTGGAACTATACTGTTGCAGCTCCACTCTAATAAGATGTGCATTAATAACCAATCTCTCATATCACCGTGGAAGAACTAGATTTGTTAATAATTTTGATGTAGCGTCTCATTGGTGAAGTCTATTTCTAACCACATCAGCTTTCCAAATGTCATCTTGTGTAGGCCGAACTCTGAAATATGTACCATTGAAACCTCATCCTTAATGTCTGAGGTTTACCAGATTTGTGTTTTGTCATCATCTTGGCCTTGTCACATGCCGTTTCTTGGTTTTGTTTTAGGGTCTAACAAAAGATTTTTTTGTTTATTTTAAGCCTCCTGTTTTATTTTAAAGTGATAGTTCACTCAAAGTGAACGTTCTGTCATCATCTACTCACC
The DNA here is from genome assembly GCA_032361065.1 of Enteromius trimaculatus. Taxonomy (NCBI): domain Eukaryota; kingdom Metazoa; phylum Chordata; class Actinopteri; order Cypriniformes; family Cyprinidae; genus Enteromius; species Enteromius trimaculatus. The sequence continues at coordinate 5,434,626 of JAUMHP010000055.1, read as the reverse complement.
CTCAAGTTGATCCAAACCTCAGTGAGTTTCTTGTCCTTAATTATTTTGAAGAGTGAAACTGTTACCAAAATGAGTAGCTATATGTGTAGAGTGAATTCGTTTTCATTTTTGGGTGAACTATTGATTTAAATACTGCTATTATTTTGTTCTTATTAGTATTCTTATTAGGAAATGTGGAATTTTTTACAATTGTGAATTCCAGGCGAGGAAAATCAATCAGTCAATTAGTTAATTCTTCAGATTCTTAGTCATCACAATGTCTGGGTTGCTTCTGTTTCTGTTTTGTGTAAGAAATGGGCGACCATTTTAGTGGTTATTTCCCAAACCACTAGGACTGGATTGAGTCAGTGAATTCTGGAATTGGTTATCTAGATTAGTCAGGTTTGTTGATGAATCATTTAGACTAGTTTTGTAAACCAAATCAATTTGTTAAATTGGTATTATCGATATCTGATCTATATGAATGATTTGTGCATTCTGTCATGAACACTGGACAGCTAGGAGAGTGTCTGATATTCTTTCCATTTGTTTTCGTCACAAGAAACATCACCCAGAAAAATGTTATCACCCAGCTCTTGTATAAAATTGGATATAAAAATATGTCCAACCTCATCCTCATGCATGCAGTAATCTTGTTAAAAATGATATCCAATTCATAGCATATCTCAACCGCTATTATATAACCATATATACACTACATATTATAGCACAGCTGTAATCTGCTAAATACAGCAAGTAATGAAGATATTATAAACATTACAACATGATTGTGCTGTAAAATGGTGTGTATTTTGAAAATCGCTATACAAACAGATTTTACTTGACTTTTTTTTTTTTAAGGTTGATTTCTCGTATAAAGCTGTCATAAGAAAACTGCTCAAATATTACATATCATGCTATTATATGATATGGTGTGTCTGTGGTTTGCTTTCCATCATGTCTAGTTGTTTTATTATGAATGTTGAATTGAATGACTATTTTAACCTATAGATGTCACTGAGGCTGCAGCAGTGACTGTTTTTCTTTCCTTTTTCTCTGGGCATTTCTTTAATTTATCCAATGTTTGGGTTTTCCTTTTTGTGTCTAACGAGTTTCTGAATGCCCCCGGAGCCTAACGTCTTTAACCTTTTGGTATTGTAATAAGGTGGTATAAAGTCAGCCATTGTGTGCTGTGCCTGGCCCCCCGCTCCTGCTCTTACAGCGATATGTGCTGACCCTGGAGGAGAAGAGAGGAGCCTTTGTCCCGCCAGCGCTCAGAGAAAAGACATTATTTACTGCCACAGGGGAACACGGGGGCACGGGGGAATTCAGCCATCAGCCACTGAGAGAGAGAGTACGAAAGAGAGCAAGCGAGCAAGTGCCAGAAAAAGCCGTTTTGTGTCCTCAGCAGAGCAAAAAAAGGGTGATTTTCTCTTGGTTGGACAATCGAGCGTCTGTTGGGCCCTGCCCATATTATTATACCAGTAAAGCCTGTTTACATTGAGTCTGATACTGTTTGGATTTCAGCACTGCTGCCATTGTGGATCATGCAGAGTGGTGTAAGGAGGTGCAAGCTTTTCCGCTATCTCTCTTTTCGCCTCTCACTCACTCACTTTATCTGTTTCTCTCCCCTCCAATCTAAAATGATCAAAAAGGTTTTCTGGGAGGATGTTGGAGTCTATTTCTGCTCACAGTTCTCAGATAAAGTAAACGTAAAATTGACAGGATACCCAGTATTGTCATTGGATTATAAAGCAAATGCAGGAGGTTTTGTTTCAGATATTATATGTTACATATAATGTAATGTAATGGATGGTTGTGCATCATTTGGGGTTTTCAACCTCCATGCAGATATTCAGTCACACATGGTAATAACGTTTTTGTTTTATTTTCAATGTCATTTGAAGTGGTTCAAAAAATCCAGAAAAAACTGTAATATTGTGAAAAATTATTCCAATTTAAAATAACTGTTTTCTGTGTGAATATATTTTAAAATGTAATTTATTCCTGTGATACAAAGCATCATTATTTCAGTCTTCAGTGTCACTTTCAGACCTTTCAGAAATGATTACAGTTTTTTCTTGATTTTTAATCTAATAAATGCAGCCTTGATGAGCATAAGAGCATCTTTAAAAACCATTAAATACGTTTTGAACGGTAGTGTATATATATGCAGTAGTTTAATATATTCACACACCAACGCATTATATACGTGTGTGTGTGTGTGTATATATATATGTTCATGTATTGTATGTCTATCGATTTTTCTTCTCACCAAGGCAGTATTTATTTCTTTAAAAAATAAAGTAAAACCACAAATATTACAATTGAAAATCACTGTATTTTTAAAAAATATGGTATAAAAGTATAATTTATAAAAAACTTACTGAACCCAAATTGTTTACAGTTATTGTTTGTGTGTGTATATATGTGAAGATTTTTTTTTTTTTTTTACATTTTCAAAAATCTTTTTGTTTTGTTATCATGTTAGCTAGCTTTCTTGGTTATTATTGTTTTGTTTACCTAGTCAAAAAACAAACCAGCTGCAGTTTTATTTAGTTTCATTGGAATGCACAATGAGAAAACATTAACGTTTTTCTGATATGAATTATTTTATTTTGCCAATTAATTCTTTGTATAATAATTATGTATATATCAGATTTCCGTTATGATGGAGAGGCCTATCTTGTGGCAGTTTTAAGCTGATCCTTATTTTCCTCTCTTTTGTAGTAATTTCTCAAGTGAAGCATCTCAGACCGGCCCCTATGGACCCCACAGCCAATCAGAAGCCACAGCACCTGCACCCTCAGCCCAGCCTTCTTCAGACTCAGCATCAGCATCAGCCTCATCATCTTCCTCACCCCCATCCTCATCCAGCCCAGCCTTCTGCCCTGTCCAGCCCTCTCGGCAAATCGTGGAATGGCAGTCGCGGATGCTTAACTTCCGCGTGGAGTACAGACAGCGCTCCACAGAAGTGGTGCTGGAGGATGCCAGGGCAGTTGGTGAGCGCGCACAATGTTTTGATACATTAAAATGATATACATGATCGTTTACTGGCCCCCATCCAAAAACAAACCAAAGAAAGTCTGCATGTCAGTGCTGCTCTTGCAAGCGTAGCACATTTGATTAGCACTGCCCTTTCTTAGAAGTGCACTGTACTAGAGCATCTGGTAGCAGGTTTCATGCACTTGTTACTCAGAAAGCTGACAGGTTTCACCATTTAGATTGGGGTTTTGTCTAATAGGCAATAATGAGCATGTCATCTGCAGTAGTTAACCTGTTTTAAAAAGTTTTCTCAGAAATGATCTTGGTAGATGTAGATAGTGAGCTTTGATTCTTGGTATGACACAAGCCACTGAGCTCTGAACCACATACTGTCTATGTGACTATTTCTGTGAATGAAAGTTGAATCTCATGTCACAAGTGAAATCAACAGGAAGAACTGAGCTTGTGTGGCGAGCTGCAGAAATACAATGAAAAATTGAAAAAAAAACTGCCGTGCCTTTTTGCTGTTGGTATACTAGTCAACTTATTGGTGTGTCAAACATTATATATTTTAAATAGCAATTTTAAAAAAAAGCATGTATTTTAATAATATTTATATTGTGACTATATATGAATGTGTGCATTTTGTTCATTCATATGAATGAATAGTATTCATTAATTTTAAAACAATAAGTGCATTATTGCTTTTGTTTGTTATTTTTTGTATTACTGTTATTATCATATTAATATGAAATGTGTTGTGGATTTGTGTCCTGCAGAGGTGGTTTTGTGGGTGACAAGTCTTTTATACACAACCTGGTTTTACCAGGGGCCTGTTCCATAAAACAAGAGTAGAGTATAAGCCAGGCTTATTTCAGTTAGTCTGACTTATTGCAAGTTATTTTGTATTAAAATAAGTCAGAATATCTGCCGTAAGCCTGGCTTATTTGGTAAACTTGTTTTATGGAACAGGCCCCAGGTTTTTGTCTTAAGCCTGACAATTGTAATGCATTTCTGTATAAATGCAATTCAGATCATTATATGCTCATAAAACTGTAGAATAGTTAACAATAAATAATTAGAATAAATAATTAAGTTTTAGTGTGTGGTGGAGAAATTAGAAAAATATCAAACATTTTAATGGATGCTCTGGTCAATGCTTGTCTGAAGAACACATATACATTTAGTATATACTAGCATACTGCCTTTTTCTTTTCTTTTCTTTTACAAACAAAAGAAATTTAGCGGCTTGTCCCCTAACTGATAAGCAGCACTTTAATTAAAACTTGACAAAACAATGACAAAAGTAGACTAGATATATGCTGTCCTCTAGTGGTAACATACTGAACTGCTCTTACATTTTTCAATTTAACCTATTCTTTTTTCTTTCTGTCTGCAGGAGATATTAAATCTATTTTAGAGACTGAGCTACAGGTGCCTGTTTCTAAAATGCAGTTAAAAGGCTGGAAGAGTGGAGACGTATCTGACAGCGTAAGAATGACACAATAGAACATAAGCTTTTGATATTCAGATGCATTCATTTATAGTGCATTAATGGTGCATAATATATATATATATTATATTAGGAGTAAGGTTGAACCTAAAAATAAACAATTTAATATTATTATTATTATTATTTATTTAATTTATATTATTTTTATAGTGTGTTTGTATTTTTGTTAAATTACTCTTTGATGGTTTGCTTATTTTTCCCCACTTTTTCTCAGACTGTTCTGCGGAGTTTACATCTGCCCAAGAACAACAGTTTGTATGTGCTCACCCCTGATATTGCCCCTTCAGCCAGCACCAGCCAGAGCAGGTATGGTTTTTTGCAATGCCCTGAGCACCTATGTAGCCTGAATTTCTTATTAATTAATTTATTATTTAAGTTTTAAAATCCAGTTTCATCATACCATCTAAAACCTGCACATATATTTGTGTGAAACTTTAAACAATATTGTCGTTGTACATTTCAATAAGGTGTTTAATATAATGTTTTATTATAAATAGCAACTTGTGAAATGCAGTCAATAGAGATGATTTTTGGCAAAAAAAAAAAAAAAAAATTGTAGTTAACACGTCTACCAGCAGGGGTTGACTGGACCTTATTAACCAGACAAACCGTGATCCCTTGCGTTTGAAAGAATCTTCACACTCACCGCTAGGTGGCGTTGCACGACCACATTTCAGATAGAGACAATAAGCATTTTGATTGTAAAGCATTTTAATTAATTGAAGTTTCTTTTATTAATTTATATTTACAAAGCATTTTAAAGCATTTAACCTAGTCAAAAAAACTAGGTTATTTTTTCACAAAAATTTTTTTTAAAGATGCAAATGCTTTTTTTGTGCAACAAGGGTGCATTAAATATATGAAAAAGTGGTAGTCAAAAACATTTACATGTCTACAAAAGATTTACTTTTCAAATAAATTACCTTTATATACCATAAATAAAATGTAATAATCTTTTGAACTTTGAAAAAACATTGGTTTCCACTAAATATATTAAGCAGAACAATTGATTTCAATACAGAAAAAAATAATGTTTCTTAAGCACCAAATCAGCATATTAGTGAATGATTTCTGTAGGACACTAAAAAAACTGGAGTAATGGCTGCCGGTATGTTTCGTAAGCTTTGTCATCACAGGAATAAATTACGTTTTATAATATATTAAAATAGTTATAATAATATTACTGTTGTGATCAAATAAGAGACTTTATTACTTTAGTAATGAATTTAGAGATTCAGTGACTCGATATACAAAACATTTAAAAAGATAAATATTTCTATGTCTATTTAAATAAGTAAGGCGTTGACAGTGTGGTCAGAGCAGTGCGGTTCAAAGTAATAAATGAAAGTAACTTCAATTAGAAAGGGCTGCTTGTGTGTGTGTTATATTGATGTGCATGTGTTTGTGTGTGTAATTATGTGTTGATTAGCACTGCTGTAAGCCCCGGCGGGAGGTGGTGGCGATGCCGTCGAACGACTGGGTATAAACTGGCATCTCTGTCAGCTTGTGTGGACACTGTACTCTAGAGTGCGAAACCGTTCTGAGAAAAGTATTAAATGGGCTGTAAACTAACATTGTGATAACAGTACCCTCCAAAGCACGTCAGCACTTCTTTTTTTCCCCTGTTATTTGACACCTCTTCAGACGCCTACATTTCATGTGGTCCAGAGGCATTTTGTGCATGTCTGTGTGTTTTTGGAGATTGCAACAAAAACACACATTACTGTGAGGTACCGCATGCTATTGCTGGTCATGGGTTAAACGGACACGTTGAGATCACATCTATCGCCGAGATCCTGACAGCTGCTCTCACTCGTCTTGTTTTTCTCGATCGAGCAGGTGACGTGCCACAGAGACCTTGTCACCTCTGTCTCTAAATGGCACAATATCTAATATCCAGCACCTACTAGAGCTCATCATCAGTGGCAGGCTCTAATTATTTCCCAGAAACTATTTTAGAGGAGCCGAAATAGGGGAGAAAAAGAGAGGGCCGGTGTTAGTTAGGTGTGACCCCATTGTTGCCCGTGATTGTCCTCTCCTGGTGCAGTGAGAAGAGGGCTTCCAGGAGGGTGAGCAGACAAGCTGTTAACTGCCTTTATAAATAACTGTCACAGAGAGACGGGGAGAGAGTGAAGTGTCCCTCAGCAGACTCTCTCCTGCTGTACTGCTGTTCTTTGGCCAGTTCAGATGCTGTTTTCTCATCTGCTCAGGATTCTTTACTTACACTTATTTTAAACCTGGCTTGAGCAGAATGTCAGTGTTTCTGTGTGATTTAACAAATTAATAGGAAGAAACTGTGTAAAAGGATAACTGGGTCACTTCTATTATACGATAGTTTTTCTTGTCCCTGTCATGCGTGTCGTAATTGATTGATTGAATGAAATGTTTATTTCAGTTTTTACAGATGGAAATCAAATTAGTTGGATTTTTGTAATTACAAAATTCTGAAGTAGCAAACAAAATGGCCTATATTAAATACGTTTTTATTTCGTTTTATTATTAAAAAGTAGCCTGCTTTATTGGTAGGATTGTTTTACAGCATAAATACATTGAGATGTTGGTAAAAGAAAGAAAAATGAAAAAGTATTTATTTATAGTGTTTTATTTACAACTGGTGGTAAACCAATAAAGTAAAATTCGTTGTTTAAATAATCAAACTTGATTAAAGTATATTTTTTGTGTTTATTTAGATGAAAGCTGCGCATGTTTATGTATTAATTTAAATGTTGCCTTTATCAGAGTGGGTGCTGTTGGGATGTTCAATAACAGTAAAAGCTTAAATATAAAAGTATTTTATCAAAATAATTTGTACTTTGTAAAATGGTACTGCAAAACAGGAATAACCCAGTCGCCATTTACAAGACTGATGCTCTGATGCTCAAAGGAGTTTATTTAGTATTTATATATATTTTTTCCCAAGGAACTTAATACTTTTGTTCAACAAGGCTGCATTTAATTTTCCACAAGTATTTTAACATTGATAAAAAAATTACAAGTGTCAATTCTGCGTATAAGAATGATTTCTATCTGAAGGATCATGTGACACTGAAGACTGTAGTAATGGGTGATGAAAATTTAATTTTTCCGGCACAGGAATACATATAGATTAATTTTAAATATATTTTACAATTTTATTTTTTATTTTTTTATGTATTTTTGATCAAATAAATGCCGCCTTGGTGAGCACAAGAGGCAGCTTAAAAAACATAAAGTTCTCAGCTTGTTTTAATTTAAAATAAAGTGTGAGATCTCAGGATGCAGACTGTGAACAATGGGACAGTACTCAACAAATAAAAGCCACTGTAGGCAATTACTGCAAAGCATACCTCAGCACACCATATCCAAACACATTAATCAAACCCATCTTCGCACTGCGCCGCCTGCCTCATTTTCTTCCCTCTATTTTGAATGCAAATACGGCACAGGCTTTGGAGCTTTCAAGACAGACACTCCATCCAAGGTAGTTACAGAAATCCAGTGATGAGCCAAGCTCATCTTGCTCGCTCTCCCTCTCGTGGAGGTATCCAAACCCCTAATCTCCAGCATAAATAATGGAACTTTATGAATAATTTAAAACGAATCATCTATTTCTGTTGCTTCCAGGAGATGTGTGTGTTTAAGGTTATTTTAATTTGAACTTCTGCTATTTCAAATACAAATGAGCAAATGAGTCAGTGCACATTTGGTATTTATCTCATTTTCTGCATCTGATCTCCTGTGAGACTCGGGGGCCCGAGGAATCTGCTGGTTTTGGCAGAAAGGAAAAACTGTTTAAACTACAGCAATTAGTACTTAGACTTGTCAAAGAAAAACAGGCGGTGCAAAAAAAAACCCATTTTATATGGTGGATGCAAAAATTAAATTTTAAAAGAAGGAAAAGGTATGTTTGGGTATTGCTATAGGTCACCCTAAATGGGTGCATATTAGATTTTAGAGCAAGAGGTTGGTATTTTGAGTGTGTACTATATGCGTGCCTATATGAGGAGTGAGACGCTAGGACTTTAATAAAGTCTCAGTCTTGCAGGTTTCTGAGACGGCAGACTAATCTTTGAATGGAACCAATCTGCTCTTCATTTACACAGTGGTTTATTTTTTGTCTATAGCAGCCAGTGACAATCTATTTCCAATGTCTCCGACGGTGTGGAGAAGCTTTTAGGGTGAGTTTGGGGGGGGGTCAGCTCCAGGTGCTGTTGGGACCACAGAGGGCTGAACCTGGTTAAGCTCCTACAGATGAACCTTATGCTGTAGATCTGCTGTGAGAGGAAATTTCACATAGTTTTAACTCCTTACAGAGAAAAGTTCTGCTTCGCAGTTTACTTTTTAACCCACAGTTTCATAACACTATCTTAAGTGGGACAAAACAATTTATATTGTATTTCTATCGATGCATTTTGCTTTTTTAAATCTGTATATAGATGCATAAATAAAGACATCATTCAAAAATCTGTGTCAGTAAGATATTTGTTTTGAAAACTAATTAATCTTATTCAGGAAGGGCACATTAAATTAATTGAAAATGACAGTAAAGACATTTATAATGATAACAATACTTGTTTCCAAGAAATGCTTTTCAACTTAAGAATCCTAAATTTAAATGCATCATATTATTATGCTTTTGTGAAAACTAATAATAATAACAATAATAATAAACAGTGACATTTTAAAATATATTAAAATAATTTAATTTAAATTGTAATAATATTTCGTAGTAATACAGTTTTTACTGTAGTTTTGAACAATGGCATGTTTTGTGTATTTTTGTTTTCATATTAAAAAATGTCTTTTGTTTGTGCATGTAAAATATTATTTTTTATAAGAATATATAAAAATTGTATATATATATATAATATATATATAATAATAAAATGTATTGTTTTATGTATCTATATGAGATTTTGTTTTCACGTTTAGTATAATTGGAAAAATTCAAACAACTCTACTTTTCTATAGGGATGCTTTTGAAACTATTCAATTCATTGGTGATCTGCAAGTTCACAATTCTGATCCTCCTTAAATTCAATATCACTGGAGGTATAAATAGTACAGTTACAATGTGTATTTTGCTTTGATGTGAAGTACATTATTTGATCAGTACTAGTAGTAGTATATAGACAATATACAAACATGGTTTTGATTTTGAGGGATTTAAAGAATCAATATTAGATTATTCATATTTAAATCAATATTTTTTTTTTTTACCCGTACATTACCCTTAGTTATGTGCCTTAGTCAATGCAAATATATTGTATCAGAATGCAAAATGTCTCCAAATCATTCTTATTTGGTAAGAGTCTTGATACCCCAATTAAACCCCCGCCCTCCCTTTTACAACTTGTATTCATGACTGTGTTTTTCCACTCTCCACAGCATTGCATATGCATCCTCCTCTCCTAGGCCACCGTTTCAATCTTCATCGCTAGCTACAACAAACATTACATTTACATATTGATTTCGCAGTTTTAGTCAATGTAAATAAGCTGCCATTACAGTAAATTTGGTCCTCTGTTAACATAAGCTTGTCCAAAGCTCCTCAGATTAAGGCGCTGGTTGCATAATTAATGTGTGCGTTACATATTAATTCCCAGACTCTCCTCTTCCTGACTGCTTTCATTCGAACCCTGATTAGCCGGCAGGCTCGCCTCTAAGCTGTTGATTCATATTCACACACACAGACGGAGCATTTGCTCAAAGCGCTACTTAACCCCCATCGTTTGTCATCAGATGAGGCCTTCTCTCCTACAGCTCAGCACCACGGCTCCCATGAATCTCAAACCCGCTCTGAGGTCAGCTTGATGGCGGAGCGGACGAACGGCACAAGCCCTCTTGTCCTTTTGTGTGACGTTTACACCTCTTAGCCCCAATCGATACCTCCAGATGGCCTTGGTGCTGGTGTGCGCCCATGCCCCACTACCCGAGCAGAGCAGTGGGGTGGCACAGGCTTGTCGGAGCCCAGAGACCCTGGGGAGACGTAGACGAGCCCTGACTCGTCCACTGCTGAACTCTAATGCTCCTTTCTCTCTCTTTTTCCCCCTTCTGCCCTTCCCGCCGTTTAGCAGTGCCCAGCAAGGGCTGTCGAGTCAGAACTACCTGCTCATCATTAGCCACCGTGAAGCACAGAGAGATTACAGCCTCAACTTCCCCGCCAGCAAAACCATCCAGGAGGTGAGACAAACGCACACCTGTCTGTCACCTAGTCTGTCTGTCTCTCTGCTGTGTTTCTGCCCATGTTCTCTCTAACTGCTCTGATTTTTTTTTTTTTTGGTGGGGCGTCAATGTAATTATTACATGCTAAAATAATAGTCCTCATTGTGCTGGAGATGATTAAGGCGTATGTTGAGCCAAAGCTAATACTGTCTCAGGCAAATTTCTTACTTTACAGAATGGCCACGGAGCTGCTAACTTCAGGACTGCCTCAAAATGCCACAACTGTGCATTTTGGGTGAAACTATGTATATGATTCTAAATGTATTGGTCACTGGACAAAATTAACACGGTTTCATGTGATTTAAGAGATTCACATTGTTTAGCATTTCAAGGCAAATTATTTGAATGGTAATTTATTCAAAATATATCTCATTTAGGTCTACAAATTGATAGATCAGGTCTCCACGCCAGATAATATTTAGGATCCAGCCCGGACGCCAGACCCCACCAGAAAATATCAGTTAATAAAAATTAAATAAGAAATATAAAATATAGAAAGATGATAATAAATGAATAAACAATAAAAATGTTTAATAAAATGTAATGATAAAAATAGTCAAATGACAAAAATTCTGAAATAATAAATCATGTGAATCACTAATGATTATTAAAAATTAATTTAAGAAGAAACATAAACTTAAAAACACAATTTGCACATGAGGATCTAAGGATCCTTTCTTAATATATACTGTACATATAATAGTACTTTTATTTGGAATAAATTATTTTAAAAATAAATGATATAAAACAATGTTAACTTTCTGCTAGTATATTTTGTAGCAGGTGATTTTAATATTCTAGAAGACTGTTGTCTGGTGTGCGTTTCCTGCTCGTCACATTGTCTGCAATAACCAGAGCTCAGTATTGAGCAGCATAAACCCCCCTGTGGCTCATCAGCTCCTTTCCCTCTCCCATCAGACCTGTGCGATGCCATTCTTTTCATCACTCTCCTTTTAACTACACTGTGTTGTATTTAAGGTTGGTTTGTATGGGACACAAAACCCAAACCCTCCATTCTGTACACACACCGACCCCTCCCCGAGTCCCTTGCATTCTCCTCGGCCTGCCCCAGTAACCTACACACAGCTTTCTGGAAATGGCTCCATTAATTATTCACAGCAGGTAGCACGCACCACGTCAAGTGTAACAAGCTCCCTGTGGACTGACAGCGCCACTTGAACCCCTCCCTCAGTGCTGGGGGAGTCGTGTTGGGCCAGTGCAGTGCCGTTTTGAAGAAACAGACATCTGTGATGTTCTTTTTTTTTTTAACTTTAGTCAACTTGTGCAGCTTCTTACTTTACACCTGCACTGCAGAAACACTTATTCTTAACTTGGTTTTCTCTTATTTTCCATGTAATAATTTCAGACAACCTTGAAACAAAATCAGTTTAAGAAGCAGCAATGATTACACTTTATTTAAAGGTGTCCTTCTTGCAGTGTAATTGCACATGTAAGTACTGGGTAATATTAATTAACTGTGTACTATATGGTTAGGATTAGGGTTTGGCTTAGAGTTACTTATTTGAATGTAACTATGCTTAATTTATTGTTATTGTACAAGTACGTGTAACATGTAAAAATAATATAACATATTAAGACTTTTAAAATGTATAAAATTGGAAATTGTCGTTACTTTTAAAATTATTTTGTCTTATTTTCTGCTTCAGTTTTCTAATAATTTTTGAAACAAAATCATTATGGTGATTAGATATTAAGTCTTATTTTTACTATGGAATAGTCTTCATTATTAATCTAAAAATCTTACTTAAGCAGCACTTAAGATTTAGGTAATATATTTTATTACATTTTTTTCTTTTGCAAGTAGGATAAACTCGGTGCACCAAAGGTTCTGTTTGGAAATTAAGAAGCTATTTAGTCTATCTTAAAGGAAAAGTACCATTAAAATGATATCTTTATTTTCTATTTTTGAGAAAGCTCTTCCTTTAGTAGTTCATACGTTTCATACTCTATACTTTTAAGTCAGAATTGGTTCTTTTTTTTGTTTAACTAGGAACTGATTTCCCCCACCTCAGCTTTGTCCACGCAATCCCAGAATCCCTTTCCCGGCGAAACTGCCGCCTTGATGGTGCTGGTCACCATTACAGTAATCAGACTACTTGACAGGTTTGTAATAGTGCTAATTGAAGAGATTAAAGTGAGATGGGTGAGCGCTCTCTTTCCCTCAGCAGATGGTTTTGATGAGCACCTACTGTGAACCTTAAGTGTTTCTGCCGGGATTACAACAACTGGAGAGTAGAGCCCGCAGGGTAGAGAAAAGAGAAGCAGGAAGCGAAGCTGTTGGCTTGGTAGGGGAGCGAGTGACTGGACAAAGCTGAATCAAACGGGCCGCTGTGGCCCCGACTGGCTTGATCCTCAGGCATTCTGTTTCTTTCTTCGTAAGATGGAGAACGAGGGGGAGAGGGAGAAGATTTGTTTTCTAAGGAGAAACAAATTGCGTGCGATACAAACTGTTTTTGTAAGGGGACACCTTATTGGTTGCATGGAGTTGGTTTAGTAAGCTGGAGAGTTCATTAGTTACTTTGGCTCCACAGGAAGGTTTTCCCTCTTTTGGGATGGGAACATTTTTATCTAACGTGTCCAAGCGCTCGCTTTTGTGCCCGAAAGTACCAGAAAATAAACATGTGAACGAGAAACAAAAGCTCAGCGGGATCCACCGCGTTTCTTCACAAACGTCTCGTTGAGAAAAAGTTACTAACAAGTGAGAAAAGTTTTTTGTTTTACAGTTGTGGCCCTAAAACTGAAAGCCTGTGTGAAAATGCAACAAAACAGCAACAGAGAGCTCTCACAATCTCCCCTCTCTCTTCTTTTGCCCATTCACCCTCTCGCAGCCACATATGGAGAGGACTCCTCTCCAGCCTTTCTTTTTCTGCTCATCTTTTGTCTTTGCTGAAGACCAGCCGATGCTTTTCTGCATGTGCATATCAATAGGAGCAGCAAAAGAGAGAGAGAAGAGAGTTCCTCAGTGCTGTCCCGTTGTTTGTCTTTGCCAAAGGCTCTCGCTCTGCCTCCAGGCTCCCAGGGAACGTACCCTTCCACTATTCGGCCCCGGGCCCTGCTCTCCTCCTCTGATTGGCATTCCCAAACCCGAGTTCGGGGCTACGCTTAAGCCTCAGAGCAAATGTTTGTCAGGAAAGTGGCGGGGAGAATAGGGCCGTCCGATAGGGCTCTGCCGTCCGTGACCAGACGACTCGTCCCAGGGATTTTTGCTGGCCCCACAGTGTTTCTCTCCGCAGCTGGAGAGATGAACGCAGAGGAAGAAAAGAAGGATGGAGAGTAAAAGAGTGTGAATGAAAGGCATCTGGTGCTGAAGAGCTTGTGACTGTTTAACGGCAACCTTTTCTTCTCTTTGATTTCTCTCCAGCCAAGGATTACCAGTACTTGGCATTTAGAAAGATTGGATCATTAATGTGCATGTGTGTGTGCGTGCATGTTTGTCTGGGAGAACGTACGTGTTCATTGACGTCTAAGTCATTTAATTTTGTACAATTTTATTTTATTTTTTTTAACACTTTGACTAATCAGTGAACAGTGAATTTAATGCTTAGTTGATAGTTAAACTATTTTTCTTTTTATTCTAAATGCATAGTAAGATTAGATTAATCTTCAAAATCAACTCTGCAGTTTAGGTTCCGTCAATAAGGGGGCAGCAATAGACAGATGCCTTTCAAATTCTCTGTATCTCAAATCCAATTCTTTATCTTTGTACATTTTGTGCAGTCCATCTTCTAAGCGGGATGTTTTGACACCGTGGAAGTGTTTGTTCCGAGGATGATATATAATATGATATTTATCTTACATGACAAGCACACTGGTGAATATATGAATGAAAGAAAACCTTTTTAAAGGAAAGGCGCTGTTACATGCAGTCCTTAAGAATATAATCCCGGCAGCTGAAATGTCTTTATCCGTGAGATCTTCCCGCATTTTCTGATATAATGTCAACATTTTCAGCTTTTTTTTCCTTCTCCTTTTCACAGTGGATGTCTGTTCCCTGATGCTAAAAACTCTATTGTGACATTTAAAATGAAATGTCAGCGGAACTGGGTTTAATAGGACTGAGTCTTTTCCTTCGTTGTTTAATCAAACCTCATTGTTCCTTATGGGCAGCGGTTTGGGCAAGACAGAACAAATGTCAGCCGTTACCGAACATCTTCAAACTCTCTTTACTTTCTCTCGGAAATCAGTGGTAAATAAACTTGTTATTCGGTGGATTTGTTTGTTTATCCTTCCTGTGTATATTTTTTTTCTCATTTAGTTGGGTAATGTTGGCTTTAATTTGCAGACCCCTGACTGCTTAGAGGAGGAATTCGTAGCTCATGAATAGGTAATGACACTTGTGTTTGTGAATATTGCAGCAGTATGGGGCTTTCTCCTTTTAAGTCAATTATAATTCGTAGTAGTTGCAGAAAAAGCCCCTCACCCACCAAGTCACCTCGGATAAATGAACTTTAATGCTGTCATTTTTCACTGACAGGTTTGCAGTGTGGTTTTATTTGCTATTTTCTTTTCCTATTCTCCAAGAGTGTCCAAATCCAATCCAATATAGCTAAATCTGTTTTGAAGTCAAATAACAGTGAATAGCTTCTCTTTGGATGTTTGTCAAGATGGGATGAAGTCTGGCTGAAGTACAGAGTGGTATAGGTATATTGACAGTAGGGCAGTGCTCATAAAAAAGACCCAATGAAGTAAAGCGGTGAAATATCAGATTCTCACAGAGGGCTGATTTGTTATAGCAGCTAAATGCTTCTGTCTGGCCCTCGGTGATGGCGTTACTTTCTACTTTCTCTTGGGCTGCGGTGCCATTTGACCCTAAACGGTTCATTACAGCCAAGAGCCGGTGTTTACGGCAGCCTGCCGGTCAGGCCTGGGCGGCCAAATCCCTGTAGCCCTCTGGTCAAACACAGATATTACACTCTGTAATAACATTGGCCAACCCAGCTGACCCTTGCTCGCTTCAATAAGAAAAATGCACAACCCAGTGTGTGGGCTTGTGGATGTTTGAGAGTGTGTTTGTGTGTGTGTGTATGTGATGGTTGAGTCTCCGACTTCAGCCAACCAAGGTGATGTTGTCAATATCTGAATTTGTTTCCCTTTATTGAGTTTGTGCCTGACCAAAATGGTCAGGAAGCTCACTTTGGCCATGGTTATTCATGTATATATTGCTGAAACATAAAAAAAATCTTTATTAAAATCCTCTATAAATGAATGCAGTGGTTTTAAATTGGTTTGATTTAGTACACAGGTTTTAAATTTTGTGGGTTGTAAATTAAAAAAAAAAAAAACATTTCGGAGTAGCCTGTGTTTTACACAAAAATACTTGACTCCAAAATGATTTACTTAATTTAATGTGTTATTGCTGTTTTATTGTGCTTTTTTAAAATTTATTAGCAGTTACTAAATTACCTTTTTTTTTTTTAGATTACCAAAATTGCTTGAGTCAACAAATGCCTTTTGTAATCAGATCCAGTTATTATTATTATTATTATTGTCATTACCATGAGCTGAAAGCCCAACAATATGCTTCATTATTGACATAGAATAAGTATTCATTACATAAGAGTATTAGTCGTTTTCGTTCCTGAATCTTTAAAAAGTATATAAAATCAGCTGACATATTTTAGGTCACAACCCATTAGTTAAGAACCTTGGTATTATTCCATTCATAAATATTCATATTGTTAGTGGTTATATTTTGTCAACAGAAATGTCATGATTGTATCTGTTAATGAATTCTTAACCCTTAAATCTCTTTCAACCCTGCTTCATGTCCTTTGTTTTCACAAGCATCTTGCAGCCATCGTTTCTGCCTCCGTGGGCACGAGTCCTCAGTCTGGCAGAGGATACATGTCCACTCAGTGCGCTGGCGGTGGGATTTGGCCATGCGCTATGAGGGCTTTCCGCCACAATGGCTAGTTTTCTCTGCCTCTGTATCTAGCGCCGCGGGGTAGTGCATTCTCTGGGGATAATGCACTAGAATCTGCAGCCCATCCAGCTTTGGGCGACGCCTGCTTTGATCAGCCCCGTTCTCCGCACATCAGCCTGGCGTTGGGCTTTAAACCAACAGTGGCATAGGAGCAGGGGCCAGCATCAACTGTTTAAATACACGTTATGTTATTAAGTGCAGTTACACAGGGGTGTAATACTGTCTATTTTTTGAGTGAAGGGCTGTTGGCATTGGGCATTAGGGCAGGCATCTGTGGAATTTTTTAGAACCACTACTTGACTTGTCTCCCTCCCATCGCAGTCACTTATATATTAGCGAAAATAGCAGGTACGCTTTGTGTTCTGATAGTGTCTGAACAAAGTGTTGTCTGGTAGTGTTTGTGGATTGTGTTGTATTCTTGTACCTGTTATCTAATATTTTTGTATGTTTATATGTCAGGTGAAAAGGAACATTTCAGACCTGACAAACATCCCTGTGCGGCATCAACAGTGGGAAGGCTGGCCTGCCTCTGCCTCAGATGACTCGGTATGTTTTTTACTATCTTTTATTCTTTTATTTATTTATTTTTTTCTGTGCCACCTGCCTTTAGCTCCAGTTTAATTAAAAACTGGCCAGATTAAATGATTATGTTATAGGGAATGAGTTGTAAATAAAGATTAGTAGAAGTGTCACTAACCATAATAACTTTACATGTACAGTATAAAACAAAATTACGCTCTTTTTTTTGCCAAATTGAACTGAGATTTGGACCCACCTCGATCACAAAGAAACACTTCTTGTTGGTCACTTGGTTTTGGTCAAGACTCTGGTATCCATTCCCACAGAAAGGTCTCACTGGGACCAAATCCTCCAATTGATTAAAATTAAAAACTTCAAATATGTTTTGCTCATTTATAATTGTTTTATTTTTACTTTCAATGTGAAATGACAAAAATTGTGCCTTGTGTAAGAAAACAGGTTTCTTATAGATACTTTTTCTGTAGTGGTTTACGCGTCACCCAATGTGAAAGTAAGATGTTGGTACTAATTAAGATGTCACACAGCAGCTCCTCTCCCTTGTCCTCTCTGTGTGGACATTACAGCTCATGTAGTGGGGGGTCAGTGACCTTTCTCGCCCTGTTCTGTGCTCCCAGGCTTTCAGTACAACTCGTTCACAGTGATCAGAGAAGGCCCTAACACCGAACCCTGAGGAACCCCACCTCCCAGCTTAGACATCCACAATAATCATCAGTACAATAACCATGGGAACTTTTTCTTTACTTATCACTAGCCATTGTGCACCTGACCAGTTAAGCATGGAAATTGCCCTTGTGTTTTTATCCTTGTGCTTCTTTGGTCTATGCTTGTCATTGTGTCTTAATTTTCTGTCAGGTGCCTAATTCAGGGCAAGTACGATTTCAAAGGGAGTGGCCTGATGAATAAACCTGTATTGAGAGCACTGTTTGTTTCAGGTGTTGCCCCCCTCCCCTCCAATTTCCATATTTGCATTGTCATCTTTAAAAAGAGTAAAATGTATCTGACCGCTTTAGTTTTTTTCTAGAGCTATTAAGATGGTTTTGGTTACCACTATTTAAAGAACAAAATAAAGCATTAAACCCTGTGACTTAGTTTTCGAGAGCAGCAAAACAAAAGACTATGACCCCATTGTCAGTAGCTTTATGAGCAGTGTTTCACAGAGCTCTTTAACAATGACTGCATTGTTTATTTTCAGTGTGCATTTGTAAGGCTCATGTATCTCACCCATTGCATTTAGCTCATATTGTTAAAAGGGCGGTTGGAGAGATCGTTTCGCCCTTTCGCGAAAAGCACAACAGACACAAGGTCACTGAATTACACCCTCTCACCACAGACTGCCCACTTGAGTCGAGCCACTTCAGGGCTGAAGTGCACTCACGGAAGACCTCAACCCACAATCTTGTTTTTTTTTTTTTTAAGAAGAGGGCACTGCTCATGAATATTCTTTAAGGCACATTAAACTGTTAACGCGCAAGCAGTGATTGGTTACTTGTGGTCATCATGCACTTGGCCACAGACCAGCTTTTTACCTCAACTCGTCTTGGCTTATAGGGAGGGACATATTATTAAAGCACCAGTCTTAATAATGGCCCTTGGCCCTTATTGAAGTGCCTAGCCATGCATTAGACGCAAAGCTCTTGCATGGCAGGCAGGCCATTTTTTGCGCGTATCTCATTAACCTTCCCTCATCTCCCGGGATTTGTACCAATAAACATGACAGCCCAGGCTTAGAAATACATTTACCAGCAGTCTGAGTCAATGCCTACTCCGCTGTGCTTTCATTACCCTTGGCTTGCTCATATACAGCGAGTCTCTCTGTGCTCTGTTCCACCTCATAAGGGTGAAAAATGGAAAACTGATCAGTAGTCAGTTTACATTTCACCAGCTGAGCTTTTAAGCATATTGGTTTTGAAGGAGCTACCGACAGGTTTTTTTTTTCATGTACTGTTGAAGTGGATTTATCACATATATTAATCAATAATATATTAATCCGTTTTTTGAGGGATGTCCGAACGTACACTTGGCTCTCATTGCATCTTCTGTATTCATGTTTTGTACTGTCAGGGAGTCAAATGAAGAAAACGATTCAGTGAAACTGTTTAACCAGTTAACATTTAAACAGTGCGGTTGTTTTAACTGGATTTGTGATTAGCATTGTAAATTTGTCTCCGGGGAGAAAGGGATTACAATGTAAAAATCAGCGTACCTTCTTATGCCTTTTGAATCTGTGGGTGGATCTTAGCGGTTGTCTTGACGTCCTTATGCAGTGTCTGTAAATTCAAGGGAGGCTGTTTACCATAGTCATGTTTTAGCCCTTGTTTGTTTGAGTGGGTGTAGTCAGGATGCGTGTGGTGTGTTTGAGGGGCTGACACAGGCTTCTTCATATGGCAGGCCACTTGAGGACTCCTGTTTACAGGCTGTGTTTGGCATTAACCGCCCAAACTTCGATATCTTTTCTGCCCAAACTTAGACTGCATTATATTTTTTGTTGAAGCTACTATGGTGTTCTGGAGATTTCTGGCGATTCATGCAAATAATGGCGGTTCATCAGTGATTTATTTCATGGCTTATATGAATTTAATAATCTGAAAAAAAATAATTTTGCTCAAGATTGATTGACTGTGCGCTGTTCCCTTGTCGCTATTATTAAAAATGTCCCAGCATCAAATTGTAGCTCATGTACTTGTTTATTTTATTTGTTCTCTTAATTTAGGCTCCTAATTGGTCCATTTGCCACCTCTGCATTCCCTTTCTCACACACACACACACATCCTGAGCCAAAACTCTTTTGAGCTCTTTTCATATTTCACTGCCAGCCTCGTGGAGCACCTATGGGAATGATTGACAACTTCTGGAACGTCCTTATTAGAGTCTTTTCCCCCTTAATTGCTGACATTTATCCAGTGTTTCTTGGTGTTTGCTAATGTATTACTGCTGCTGCTCTCTGAGGGTCTCCGTGGCCCTCGGCTGTTATGGGCTTTCAGCGTCACAGACCTGCGGAGGCGGCTTATTGGGCCCGCTGGTTGCCGTAGCGACGAGGCTCAGCTCTAAGCCCGTACAGAGCCCCTTGTGAGATTGCTTTCTGCAGATGAAGTTTTCGAAAGAGAGGTATATACACTCTTATATTGCCAATCTTCCGTCTTCAGAATCATCAGCTTGCTGTCGATCTCCTCTCCCTGTCCCTTATTGGGGCGACTGACATAAAACATGCTTTACATGTTTAGATCAACACCCTGCTGACTATGCCGGTGTCGTATTTAGCAGTGGGTAGTGGTGATCTATCATATGCAGGTGATCTGTAGTGTTTGATTTTGAAATGTAGGGGTTTTTCATTAATCTCTGTTTTAGTAAAGCATTTTAATTTAGGAAACATTTAATTTAAACCGTTCTTTTTTTTAATGTTTTCAATTAATTATTTTTGTATTTATTACTTTAAAGTTCTAAATGAAAAAGTGTGCATATGTATGTATATGCCCACACACTTATAGTAAATACAAAATAATAAATAAATATTAATATATTTTTATAATGCATGTAAATTAATCGATACAAGCTTTGGTGTTTTTTTGTAAATTATTATTTTTTTTACATTTTGTGTTAAAATGTCACTAATTTGACACTGAAGTTTGCATTAAAGAATTATGATTTATTAATTATTAAATGTCAATATATTTTCATAGTGAATATAAATTAGTCAAGCTTTGGTGATTTAAAAAAAAAAACAATTACGTTTTTTTTTTTTTTTTTTTTTTTGATGATGTATTTTAAATATTTTTTTAAAATATCACTATTTTACACTGCAGAATTATAATGTTTTATTATTTTACGAGGCATTTGCTGTTGTCTGCCATCGGGCATCCGGCAAATCGTAGCAGTTACAGATTACACCTTAAACAGGTGAAAACAAAACATCTCCTAGCCTATTCACACTTTTTTTTTCTCGAAGGGCTTAGTTCTGAAGGGTTCACTGGGCATTTTAAACACTGTATTTGACCCTAGATCTTAATCAAGACTGACACCTCTTCAAACCCCAACCTGAAAGGGTCCAACAGGTGTTTAGGGTGGGGCTTCTTATTTTTCCTTTCTTTTCTGGACTCCACACTCTCTCGCTTTTTTCGCGCTCTGTAGCTCTCTTGTCCTCATCTATCAAAGAAGGCAGACACAAGGTGCAGCTTGGGGCTTTCGGACGACTAGAGCAGCTGTCAGCAGTAATTATCTCCTTCACAGCCTGAGAGATGGAGAATGACAACAAATAGCTGAAAACAACCAAGAGGAGAAGTAAAAGTTAGCCAGAGAAATATGTTTAGTTGATAATAGATTGAAAAGTCCTCTAAGATGATAACAGAGAAAAAGAAATGGAATTCCTATTTTGCTCAGTGCTAGGGGCTTTAATGCAAGTGTTGATGAAAGGGGTCCAAAAGAGGAGGATTTTGTTCTTTGTTTGGAGGTGGAGAGGGAGGTGTGGAAAGATGAGGGGGTGACCTCTCCCCTGTAGCCTACGGCTATGAACACGCACACACTTAAGCACCCAGACACACTCATACCGTTAGGCAGTGGGATCAGAACATAGAAGTTTCACCACTTACCTGTGACTTTAAGTGCCCTAATTCTATTCAGCCTCATGTGTTAAATCATGGAAACAGGATTTACCTGGTTATATAACATTTATTTACTGTTTAGATGTAATGTTATGTTTACATTCCTGACTATTTATGAGAACTAAACTAAAAAAAAACATCTTTAAACATTTATGACCTACTTTATTTTATATAGATGTGTTTTTTTGTTTGTTTTTTTGGTCTGATAAAGTCATTAGAGATCAGGGAAGTTTGGAATTCAGAGACTGTGAAAATGTCATAGGTTTGAAACAACATGAGCTTGAGTAAATGATTACAGAAATGTAATTTTTGGATAAATATTCAAAAGTAACCATTTGGATATCAATATCTATTCAGGATTAGACAACTTTACCAACCCAGTGATCCAACTTGGTGTGTGGAAGTTTGCATAACAAAATTCATTTACAGTACATATAGGAGTCTTAATATTACAATATTTTACGTCAGATAAAGAGTTATGGAAAACTTAATTATCACTGTGCATGCACTTTCAGTAGTGGCACAGTTTTCTGTATGATTTCTTCCCTAGTGTGTTCTGTGTATTCTCTGGCCTGCAACTCTCTGATCTTCCTGTGAAAAGATAGGTTAGATGTTTGGACAGTGCTTTTGTTTGTGTCTCCCAACAGTACTGTACATTGTTTCTCTGTAAAGGCAGTCTGTCTTTAATTAGTCCTTGTAGAAGAGAAACACTGATTCTTCTCTCTGTGTGGGCCATCACAAAGAAAGTTGTGTGTTTTTTGGGGGAGTTAGCGCCCTGTTGAAGTACTTGACACTCTGAAATCCTCTCTGAGTTGCATTATGGGATATTACGGTGCTTAAACCAAAGCTTCTTTACACTTAATACGTTATGGCTGTTAGTCAATACCAAGATGTGACACAATTTTTTGGGGGGGAAGTTTTTGGGGAAGGCCAAGTATTCAGTATTCAGCCATGCTTTAATTTTCATACCAACATCTGCATATGTCCTAATGGCTAGGTAATTGGAACTGTTTTAACTTTTAATCAGTAAAGTTTAGCCAAAGTTTAAATTATTGAAATATATAGCCTGATCAAGATGCTCAAGAAATTTGTTTTTATTGGGTAGAGTTACAAATCAAGAGATACCTTATTTAGCAGCTGATAAATGTTTTGTTTAATTTGCAGAACAATTTCAATAATAATAATATAATATTGTTGTTGTCTTCATTGTATTTATACATTTATTTATTTATGCTAATTTGTTTTGTTTTTCTAAATGGTCACATTGATTTTTGGCTTTGTTTTGAGCTTTATCTTGAATTGCATGTATTTCACATTGTCTACTGTTTTTTTAGAATTGAGTGATTAATGTAAACAGTACGTTAAGTAATTTACCTGCAAAAACAGTTATGTCCTGTTATATAAATGGTGTTTTTGTTTTGTGTCCATTTAATTATGCAATTTATAAGTAGATCTAAAACTGAAGAACCAATAATTTAAGTAGGTGATTAAATATAGTTTGAGTTGAACCAAGAATCTTTTTAATAAACAAAGTAAAAAAAAACACATTACGTATTCTTTTTGTTTCCTTGTATTTTAGCTTCTTCTGATGTGTCTGTCTTGCTACTTTAGACAGGTTTAAGACAGGCTAAGAGCTGAAAAATGTTTATCAGTACTGTTGGTGTGACGTATTGAAGTATTGAAAATTAATATGTAAAAACAGACTGTGATTACAGAGTGTAATTGGTAATGTCAGGTAAGAGTTGAGAGAATAGACCTCTGTGCTGTAACTCCAGGGAGTTATGAGTGTGTGTGGGGCTGGTCTGTAATGAGTCCCTGTAGTGTGGAGTGCTGCTGACATTTCCACTCTAGCCTGAGAGTTAATGAGGTACTCAGGCCTTCACCAGCAGCTCACCGTATGATGCATGTGATGCTCTTTGGAGCGCCAAACAGACAGTGTCCCTGAAACCCTGCGAAGATGAATACTGGTGGTCTCTGCAAACTTTAGGGCAATCTTAAAGGTTCACTCAGTAATTCTATCATCACTGGTTCCTCGCGATGTTCCAAATCCAAAGCGATAACCGCGTAAACGTTAGCTATGATGACTTTATAGTCTTTTCTGTCAACAAAAAGCAGTGTTTCATTTTAGATGCAAGAAAAAGGTTGGGAAACAATGCTAAAATGTCTAATAAATACATTTTTGATCACACAGATGACTCTGGCCTCCAGTGGAATCAGTTACCCCTGCCACCACCTGACTGTGTGCAGAAGATCTTCTCCTGCGCTCGCGGTGGACCAGACAGATGAGGTAAAGTACAGAACACACATCAACACCACCAAGGCCGAATGTGAATATCCATCTTCAATATATTAATCAACGTGCAATAACTTTTTTTTATTTTTTATATACAATCCACCTGTAAATATCTCTCGTTCAACCACAGAAGTGTTTACCCCACCTCATCCTACTCTTCTCTCATCCCCTATCTGCACTACTATTTATCATTACCTGTGCTTATTTTTTTTTGTCCAAGACTGGCCCGTGTCCGAGCTGTAACCAAATTTTTTTCATACTAATGACATATGCACTTTTTTTGTGTGGAAAGCCTGCTTTTATTAAGCAACTGTAGGAAGGCGTTCGGAAATGTCAACAGATATGAGCATCAGCGCGCACGGGGCAAAAGGCGTCGTTATCACACAGACGCACATTCGTGCTGATGTGATCGAGCCCGACCCGAACTCGAGCATCCTTTCACAATATCTGTCCAAACTGTACCCATCCTCTAATAGATAACATGAAATGTTCCCACACACCAGATTTATATGACGCTGGCACATCCTCCAACTCCGGGCAGCCTTCCTTTTCTCTCCCACTTGCCATTTCTACACGTACAGTATTGTGACCTGCAGCACTCACTCCACACTGTAGACACATCAATTCTTTCGCGCGAAAGGGAAACACACTGATGTCACATGCGGGGCACGAGGCTACATTGCGCATGTCATGAACCATCGAACCGTGCGGCGCAACAAGTGTACCTAACGGTTCGTTTTTTTTTTCATGAACCGTGCCACCCCTAGTGTACAGTTACACTAAAAGGCATTCTATTCTACAATGCACAAAAAGTGTCAAATCTGCTGTCGATTACCTGTAGATGAGAACCATAAAGAAGTTCTATTTTTCTCATAATTTTTATATTTATACATTTCATTTCTGCTGTTTTTGTGTTTTAATTTTTCAACATATGGAAAGCCAGCGTCTAGTGCCAGTTTTGGCATTTCTAATGTTTTGTGGGATTTTTAATTAGACTGCTCCGCTCAGCCAAAATGGATAAATGATTGCCATTTTTATCTTTAATTAGAAACTCATTGTTGGAAAAGAAATGCAGTCCTGGTCTGAATTGATGAAATAATGTGTAGTGGGCACAGGGATCGCTGTTGAGTTGCCAGGCGTAACACTGCAGCCAGACTTGCCCCTGTGTTTCAAATCTGATGGCAACCTTTCAACAGATTGGCAACTATTACATTCTCTGCACCGTTCATATTAGGGTTGGTCCCCAATGTAGAATTAAAATGGGAGCTGTTTTATGAACTATTATACTTTTTTAGTATAATCGGTGGTCACTAATATAGGCATTTTTGTCTGACTCTAATAGCTATTTCTGTTGTTATTGCCAGGATTGTAAATCCTTTGTTTGTTTGTTTGTTGTTGTTTTTGTGGGGGGGGGGGGGGGGGGGGGGGGGGGGGGGGGGGGGGGGGGGGGGGGGGGGGGGGGGGGGGG
>JAUMHP010000055.1:5391062-5408340 GCA_032361065.1 Enteromius trimaculatus | reverse complement strand
CATGAGACGTTTTTAATGTTTGAAAATAGCTACTCTGATATTTGGTATTTGCTTATTTGTGTGTGATATTTGCTTATTGTGTGCATGTATGTTTTGTAGATATGGCGATTGCCATCCTGTCTTCTACATCGGCTCATTGGAAGCAGCATCTCAAGAGGCCTTTTACGGCAAAGCCAGAGATGTGAGTATAAACTCCATAATTTACTAATAATTTTTATTATGATGTTATTTAAATGTATTTTTAAAATTAAAAGTTGTATTTTTTTACATTTAATGAAATAAAATGTATTTAATTTTTAATTTTATTTAAATTAATTTACTTTCATTTAATTTCATCTAATCAGTCAGAAGTGGTACTGGAAATGATTGGGAAAACAGTGGGTGGTGGGATCAGGGAATGACCCGAGCCAGATTCCAGAAACCTATGTTGCCCACATAAAAGCATATGCTCTACCAGGTCACGTCTCTAACATTTCTTCTGAAAGTCATATGCACAGGTATATAAACAACGCTAAATGTTTGATTGGCAGAACTGGCCCCCCATCATGATAAATCTCCATCAAATTTCCGTTTCCCATTTGAACAGCTGAAGCTTTATTTAGAACAGCTTTGCGCTGGTTTTCCCGCTGTGTCCTCATAAGGAGGCTTGTATCAACTGACAGCTTGTGTGGATTACGGTCTTATTAGACTGGGAGGATGCAGCAAGATGTTCAGGGGGTTTTTGAGCATGAGGAGCGGGCTGGAATGGCTTCCTGCCTGCAGCCCAGCTGATCTCCTCCTCTCCTCAGCACAGGCACAATATGGCCGCCGTTCTCCCCAGAGGAGTCAGTTCAGTGTGTCAGTAAAAACAAACTAATGTAAGAAGAAGAGATGACCTTCTGTGTTCCTCTCTTGCAGAAAGTCAGTGTTTTTCTTCACGGGTCATACTTTTTCGCTCTTTTATCCATGTGCGCTTCTCTAGTATGCCATTCGCAGTTGTTCTCCTTTTGGGCTTCAGCCAGAGGATTTATCTTTAGGAAGGAATTAACAGGACATATTTAAGGTATGCGTCATTAAAGAGTACTTTTGAGTAAAAATGATGAAAGATGAAATTTCTAAAAATGGATCGACGTCAGCTGGAATGTTGTTCCAGTACAGCAAAGTCCCAAATGACTTGTGAAAATATTTTTAGTGTGTTTTTACGATAAACACTAAATTGTGCTATAAGTAAATTAAGAGGTAACATGTTTTCTATAGGAATGTGAGAATATGGGGACCTTGGTCTGTCTAATGGGGTGTAGGGGAAGCCACCCCCAGATGAAAAGGTTTGTTCAATGCCTCAATCTGGTGCACTTTAAAAAATGTTAAAATTAAGAACTCCAACTCATTTTTATTGTCCAAATTAAACAGAATAAAATATTTCGAATTGATTTGCATTGACATAAAAGCGGAAGCCAAACAGAGTTTAGATTAGAATGAAATCATATTTTATTCATTATTATTACCCATAAGACAGTATTATATTACTGTGTTGTAACAAAACAAAAAAAAATGTTAAAGAACAATACATTTAATTAGAATTTCATATTAAGTATATATTTTTTTATTTTGTCTTAATATCTTCACTTGTGGGCTTGTGGAAAATTGCAGTTTCAGTGACAGGTTTACAACACATCTATTAACAAATCTTGCAAAAAGCGACCACAAATGACCTCAAATATGTTATGCATAACTGGAGCCTGCTGCATTCCCAAATGCATGTTAAACTTACAGCACATACACTGTGAAGTAAAAACATGAGATCACATGATTTATTTTGGTCTATTGACAGATGCATTGCCATAGCAATAGTGCAACAAGTTATTTTATTATCAAAGGTGTACAAAATATTTTCATATTCGATACAAAACTGCAACGGGACAGATTACATTGTAGCAGGCTGCCAAAATCTAGACAGTGATAAATTTCCTGCAAACTAACATCACCATATAGAACTGCAAAACCAAAGACCAGTAAAATAGGATTCTTGAAGGGAAGCATTCAAGAAACTCATTTCAGACTACTCGGGTCATCGCATGAGCCACTGTGCTCACCATCTTTCAGTCAGCCGGTCTTCTCGTTAAGTGTAGGTTGTTTAGCCGTGGCTGAGAACGTTTCATGTGCACGTGTGGGATGGATTTTTCTGAGGGCACTTGTGCCCCTCTCTCATAGGCCTGAGAGGCTAATCACTAAGTAAAACACTACATGTGATGAAGTGTTTCTTGAGTGGGAGATGCTCCCAATCCATCCTTAATGAAAATGCTGGAGGCCCTGGAGTTCATCCGGCGGATCAGCGGAAGGCTCTTGAGTCAGGCCACCCATCAGCACACAGGCCTGATCACAAATCCCCTTAACATCCAGCTAATCACGCTAACCCTCCTCTGCTGTCCGGACAAAGACGACCATCAAAATTCATAGCTCCTTCGCGCCCTTCATGGGTTTTTCATGCATTAACTTCATAGCAGAGCCTCTGTGATAAAGTGTTTTTTTTTTTTGTTTTTTTTTCGGCTCGTGAGAAAAAAGATACAGAGAGATGAGTTTTGAGACTTGTTATTGACAGTGCTGTTCTAACAGGAGAAATGATGGAAATTAACTCATTAAAATAAATAATTTATTGATGTCAGTCATATCCACAAGAGAAGTAACAATGTCTGATTTATGAGCAAATCGTTCTTGTGAAGCAAATGATCCTAATGTTTCACAGCACAGTGGAGAGGAAGATTATAATCACTGTTATAATTTAATAAATAATAATGACTTGAATATTACTCTGTTTTATTCATAGCTATCAGAAGAGTTGGATTATAGTGCGCGAGTCATGTGAACCACTTTTATAATAATTTTGTTTAATACAATAAAAAAAAAACATTGGAAACACTTTATTTTATGGTTACACCTATTAGTTGCTTATTAGCATACATATTACTAGAATATTAACTATTTATTAGTGCTAATTAACAGTGTTGGGGAAAGTTACTTTTAAAATTAATGCATTACAATATTGCATTACTCCCTAAAAAAGTAACCAATTACGTTACTTAGTTACTTTTTATGGAAAGTAATGCATTACGTTACTTTTTAAATATGGGCAGAGCTTGAGTGTTTGGTTTTAATACAAGTTGAATTTATAGCAAGTGTAAAAGCACACCAAAAAGTTTCACGAATAAACCTCAGGCTGAAGAAAAAGTAAATTTGCATCTGTACAGTAGAATACAGGAGAAGTTCAATACTCTTCAGCAATACAAAAAACAATAAAGCACAATAGTTGATATAGTTGAATAGTTGATTTTGGTTAATAAAACGGGATTAGATACATTTGTGTAATTTAATTATTGCAGGTTTGCGCCATATTCTGAGTTTATTTTAATTCCTTTTGATGAATACTGAATCTGTTTTTGAGAGTGAGATGAATTAATGCACACACACATTTAGTCTAGAACTACACTGTATTCACACACCGCTCACAATGCTCTCTATTTCTGATTTCTCCCAACATGGAGTCAGGAGACTTGTCAGTCAATAAAAAAGAAAACAAAGTAACTGCCGTTACTTTTTTGAAAACATAACTCTGTTATATTACTCTAAAATTGAAAAGTAATGCGTTACTTTACTAGTTACTTGGAAGAAGTAATATTATTAAATAACTCCCGTTACTTGTAATGCGTTACCCCCAACACTGCTATTTAAGCTGATGCCTTATTCTACATGACTTTTTTCTACCTCTTGAATCATATCCAATACCTAAACTTAACAACTACATTACTAAGTCTTAATAAGCAGCAAATTAAAAATGTATGCAAGGAAAAGTCATAGTTAATAGAGTTATTATTCTAAAGTGTTGCCAAAACATTTCTATAAAATTTTCCTTTTTTGTGCTTTGGAAGAAAGTCAATCATTTGGGTTTTGGAGTCACATTTGGGTAAATCCTGACAAAATTTTTATTTAGGGTTAGGGTTATTCTAGATTATTGTTCAGTTTTTGTGGGAGAACCTCTTATAGTATTTTAAGTGCCATCTGTTAAAGCAGTCCACTACAGGTCAAGAAAGAGCAGTAATATGAACTCCTCATTTCCCATTGTTTGCTTTCTTACAGGCAAAGGAGGATGATCACTTTCACAGTCTCTCGCCCCTCCAGCACATACACATCGCCTGTAATTAAAAACATCCTTTCATAATACTTTTACAAGGTGACCGTCTGTAACTAGCGTTACTCTCACGGTCAAGCAGGTGGAGCCGTCAACAGAATGCTGATCATTTGAAAACAATAATTTTTGTTTCAGTCAGTAGAAGTGGGACCAGATTCCAGGAGTCCTGCTGGGGCCAATGGCATAAAGTTAGCCTGTATGTTGAGACAGTTCCTTAAGTATGAGTTTGGCCAACCAGCAGTTCACCAAAGGATAATCAATCTTATTTTGGATTCACCCATCACATCATCATAATAATTTGATGTTAATATCATTAGCATTTCCACTGGCTTTATTTGTTTCTGCAGTGTGAAGCTCCTTGCAGTCCAAAATGTTGTTTTGTTTGTATTCGTCATCTTTTTCTATCAAAATACTTGTTAGGGATATACTTAGTAGCTTTTCAGTGATCTGCTTTGTGTATTAACTGCTGCTCCTTTTGAAAGCAGGTGATTGAGATTTACCGCTAATAAAGGAACCGCCTTTACTGACTAGTTCCACATAATAATCCCATGCAATATGTTGGCCAGCCCTAACATGAGGTCATTTTTCTTTTCTTTTTTTAATGTGATAATTTCAGACATGAATTTCAAATTCAGTGTGCAAAGACCTATACACCGGTAGATCCGCCACAGTGCAAACTCAGTAATCTAAAATCTTTATTGATAGCGCGTTAATAAAGACAATGTATTACAAGTAGAAGAAGACTGCATTGTAATGTACATCCAAGTGAAGTAGATTATTGAAAAGTTGTTGACTGTCGCAGTTCTTGCCAGAGTTCAGCAGGTTTGTCCTTTTTCTCAACAGTCCAAATTCTCCGTGGCGCTGCCATGTTCATCTTTCTGCTGTGGTTTTCTTTTTTAGCTTCTGATTGGTCATTTCCAGTTTGTTCAACAGCACACACGTCACGCTTTCAATCCGACAGCTCCCAAAGTTTTTTGACATCTTTAAAAATGGTTGTGAGTTCGGGAAGTGCTCGTAAGGCACTCTGCTCGTCTCATAATTTCTCCCCACCATACGAGCCCCGACCATACGAGAAGAGACTATTTCCTCAGATAACCAAAAAAATAGCATGCGAGTACGTACGACCTCAAAAATCTTACCGTGTTCACCCGCCTTTAATGACTGGCGAAGACTGTCTTTTAACTGGAAGATCAAGTTATAACATTTTAGTTTAAGTTGCAAAAAGAAAAATTTAAACGTGCTTGGATGAATCATTCACAAAAAGTTCAGTAAGTTTAATTTAGAAAATTATTTTTTCGAATTTCCATTTCATGCTAAGTCTCGCTTAGCTGTTATTTGTGCTTAATAACATTTCACTTCAGATTTCAGTCGTATCAATCCTGGAAACCCTGTGTGGTTAGTGCACTGTGTAATACTAAATTTCTAACCATTTGTAAGACACTTTTACTAATTGAAAATGCTACATTCAAGGTGGTTAGGTAAATTCAATCCCAAGGCCTTTTCACATCAAGTTTAAGAAACTTCCTGAATTCAATTTCCATTGTTCTCCAAATTTCTGAGTTATATTTTTTTTAATGACTGATATCTGAATTAATAATGACCGATTTGTGTCAAGGACTAAACCGTAATGCATTGTTTAATTCATGTTTTTCATGCCATGCTTAGTGTGACTAGTATTTAGCAGATAAACATGCTTTGTATTTGTGCTGCTGCGACACTGACTTACATGTCCAAAGTTAGCCTGGGAATTCCTTACTTTCAGACAACTGTGTGAAACCTAGTACTATCCCACTCACAGGACAGATCAGCTTTCTCTCTCCTACCTCTGTCCTCTCGCAGCTCTACCCTTTCCTCCTCACCATTTCAGGATTCTCATCCCGAGCAGGTGGGGGACAGCTCAAGGTGACACAAAGAGCTTTTGGGTCAGTTTCTTCCCCAGAACAGACCCAGTAATTTTGGACTGAGCACTGATTTCTGCAGGCTAAGAAAGGCCCCACAAAAACGAGGGAAAGAAAAGAGAGGAAAACAATAGGATGAAAGTAGAGAGGAGTGACTGTGGGTAATGGAGGGGCGTGAAACGAGGGTGCTGACCAAAGACTGTTATTAGCGAAAGTAGCTTCTCCCCACCTCTTCAGTGAAACCTTAGAGGCCTCAAAAGGTCAAAATGTTTTCGCGGCTCACAGCGAATGCGTTCAGTCAGTGCTGAAACAGCCATGTCAGTTTTAGGACAGACTACAAGAGAGGAGTGGAAAAGTTCATGTCTCGTTTTCATCCCCCCCCTCCTCTAATTTTTGACGAGTAAAATCTCGCCCTCTTTCTAGGTCCCATTTGCTTGTCTACCCAGCGTGAGTGTTTAATCTTTTCAGGGCCTTGAATTGGGCTAGTGAAAGAGGCCTGAGCTCTCTCCCGCCAGGGGCCATGCGGCTCATTCGAGAGCTTTAATCACTGTGCAAACACAGCAGCGCTCCCTCCATACACATCTCCGTAAAGCCCAACTTTCTCTCCTCCGTCGACGCCCTCCTTCGCTTCTCTGCCCGCTATTGCTTTCTGTTGTTCTGCCGTCGGACTGTTGAGAAATCCCTCCCGCTGTATTCGAAGAACCGTCGGGGGTCAGTGCTGTAGGAAACATTCAGAGTTGTTCTGTAATTCAGTGGGTTTTATTCCCCTGCCTTGTCTGGCGAAACCTTTCATGTTTGAGGCGGTGTCCGTTTTTTTATTTATTTTTTTTCGTTTTTTAAAAATTAGTTGCTGGGTTATGCGAGCGAGTGACGACGTAAATATCTGTGGATTTGGACGTGCGTCGACATCAGCGGTGCCTTCCTGTGCTAACCTGCGACGATGGAAGGAGGGCACTGGCATTTGATGCAAAACAAATAAAGCGATTTGTTCGGTTTTTGTTTTTCAGAGAAAGTTTGATTTAGCCTGCATCAGTTTGATTTGGTTTGGATGTTTGTTTTGCTCAGGGTTTGCGGAGAGGGCACTCGCTGTCTTTTTCTACTCATGGACCCTGGTGAAGCATTAGTGGCCTTAAAGCTCTCAGAAAGCCTGATGGTGAATCATGAAATAAGGGTGGATCAGTGAGCTGGGATTAGATGGGTTCTGGCTTCATAGGTAGTGAATTGGCCATTGAGGCTTCAGTTTTTATGCTTTTTTTTCTGAAAATTGGATGTGGGAATGAAATAACGTGTGGTTATTTATGAATTGGAGAATGTCTCTCTTTATTAAATGATTTATTTATTTTTTTCAATTATCTTTACATATTTTTTGTCAAGTGTGCACAATTAATTTAACAATTTTCTGTGTATGTATACAATTTTTATATAGTTGCTCAAATGTTTATAAAGATCCATATTGCAATATATACAGTGCCCTCCACTAATATTGCACCCTTGGTAAAATAAATATGCATTGTTTATCATTTTGATCTTTCATTCAAATAATTCACACAATTCAAACCTATCATTGAACTAAAACAATTGAAATGGGGAGAAATTCTTATGATGAAATAAATTTCTCCAATACTTGTTGACCCCAATTATTGGCACCCGTAGAATTTTTTATGAGTAAAATATCTCTCAAGTATATTATTTTTATATAATTATTTTTGAGCACCCCAGGGTGATTATGGACATGAAATTATCCAGCCATGGTTTCTTGTTTCACAGAAATAAATATAGGAGGGAAAACAAAACCCAAATTCACTTAATCAACAACACAATGAGAAAAAACTAATAATATATTTATGATGTGCAGGAAAAGATAATTGAGCTTATTTCAGTTAATTCAGTTAGTGAAGTGGCTTTAAAAAAAGAGCTAGAGCAGTGAAAATTACTATTTCCACCATCAGGTAAATAAATATGAATTTCAAATCAACATAAAATGTTACGAAGCTCCCTGGAAGAGGACGTGTGTCCTAATACACAGCGAGGAGTAGAGTTTGAGTGGCTAAAGACTCTTTAAGGATCACAGCTGGAGAATTGCAGAAAATAGTTGAGTCTCAGGGTCAGAAAACCTTGCAGACAGCTCCTACATCAGCTCATGTTGTTCAGGAGGGTTTAAGAAAAATTCTCCTCTCTCATCCAAAAACAATCTCCAGCATGTTCATGTGTCAGACAGGACTGGAACTACAAATGGGACTGGCTTCTATGATCAGTTTAAACTAAAAAAATTAGCTTTTTAGCAGCAAACACTCAAGATGTGTTTTGTGAGCACAGGAAAAAAAAGTATGCCATGTGCGCAATGAAGTATACTGCTGTGTTTTTGATCTACTTTGATTTGGGTCTATATTTCAGCAAACATCAAAATAAACACGAGAATTAGTCACTGAGCACAAAATGAAGCTTTTGCCATGGCTGTCCCAGTCCTCTGACCTGAACCCTGCAGAAAATGAGTGAGGTGAACTAAAGAGGAGAAGCACCATCATGAAGCTAGTGATCTGAAGGATCTGGAGAGAATCTGCATGAAGGAATGCTTTCTTTTCTCTTATCATGTGTTCTCCAAACTCTTCAGGCATTACAGGAGAAAACTCAGAGCTGTTATCTTGGGGAAAAGACGTAGCAATAATTGGGTGCCAATAATTGTGACTAACGTGTTGGAGAAAAGCATTTATTTCATCATGAGTTTTTCTCCCCATTTTCAGTTGTTTTACTTCAATGATAGATTAGAATTTAGTGCATTTTTTTAAATGAAAGATTAAAAGGATAAATAATGCAGATTTATTTTGACAGCCACCTTTGCTCAGATTTACCAAGGGTGCCAATATTAGTGGAAGGCGCTGTATATATAATAAAATTATTAACATTTTGCAAATCTGAAAGATGTACATTTTTGACCAAATGTTTGTGTGTGTATAATATTATTATTTTTTCTCTGCAAATTAGATGTTGGGGATGGAACAACTTGTGTCCAATTTTTTAATTGGATATGTTTTATTTATTCTGGAATGCTTTCTTCATATAGCTGACTCTTGTGGACAGCAGTTGCTTTTCCTTTTGCAAATTTTCCCCCCAGATCTTTAAAACATTATTAAACAAATAAGCATCAAGATTAATTTTCTTCATATCCATAATCTCAATTCATTTTATACCTATACCTAACTGTTTGTATATGTTGTGCTTCTGTCATCCAGAGAAAACTGCTGGCCATCTACCTCCACAATGACGAGAGTGTCCTCAGTAACGTGTTCTGCTCTCAGATGATGTGCGCAGACTCCATAGTGTCATATCTCAGCCAGAACTTCATCACATGGGCCTGGGACGTTACTAAAGAAGCTAATAAAGCCAGGTAACACTGTTTAGCGTGTTTCTTCCTTTCATCCCTCTCATCGCATGCACTCACAATGGCAGTCAAACCATCCAGAACGGTGGGGATCGGAAGCATTTTCACACTCAAAATGGATGATCTCTTAATGAGAGGCATTCCTCCCTTCCCCCCTCTCCTCTTCTGACACTCTCCTCATAGAGGGCTTTAACAAAAGATGTCGTGTTTGCTCACTGAGGCCCCAGTAGGGCAATCTGCACTAATCTGCCCCGCTAAAGGGTCAGTTAGACACACAGCCATCACAGAGCACACTCCTCAGAATGTCTTCATTGCAGGACACCAGTTACAGAGATTTTACATTTTGTCGCTGGGCAAATGCAACTTTTGGCCCTCAGAAGCAAGAGTAAGCAGTAAGGTTGAAAAAACAATCTTTTCTGCCCTGTTTCAAATGTTTTAGTAAACCCGTACAAAGGTATACTCAATGGCTTCCTTTCAAGATGACATTTATGGTAGTTTTACGCTGCCTTTGGTCAGATGCAACTTTGTTCTACGTAAAAAAATAAAAATGTATGCCCAGCCCCAAAAAGCATTAAGATATGTCACTCATCCCTGTTTCAAATGTGCTTTGTTTTTAAGATATTGAGTAAACTGTACGAAGCTCCCAGATTGGTTCAGGTAGAAATAATTCAAAATAATGTTAGGCCAGAAAAGGAAACGAACCGAGAGAGAAAAGGGAGAAGCTGGTCAGGCAGCAGATGGATTCTTGATTGGTCCCAGCAGGCTTTGCTTTTGAGCAGGCCCCTACTTTTCCTTCCAGTAGGCTTCACCCTAAAGGCCTCCCTCCGGAGCGGACGGGGAGAGAAAGGCCAGCTAGTGACCTGCTTCTGCAGGGGCTCCTTCAGTCCAGCCTTGCCTCTATACCCCTCTCCCTCCCCTTCTGCTTTTTGCCCCAGCTGAGCCTTTCTACCACAGATTAAAGGCGGGCAACATCTGGGGCTATTCATAATGCGAACAGAGAGAGACAGGCACACACACACAATCCCACATCCTTATATGCTGACATACTCATACACACATACACACCTCATTCTCACGCTCCCGAGCCAGGCCTGACTGGTGATTGTGGATGGTGACTGGCAGTGTTTTTCAAAGCTAACTCTGTATGAAGCCTGTGAATCACTAATCGCTGACACCGATCACATAGACTTTCAGCATAATTGTGCGTTAATCCAGAGCCCAAATGTAATTAGAGTGAATGTAATTAGCACCCACAGGTGCTACAGGTGCTCTTTGTTACTGATATAAGTAAGAAAAGTAATAAGCTGCAAGGTCGCAATTTGACAGTGCACTCCAGCAGATAAAGTCTTATTTATTTATTTATTTATTTTCTTCAGTCCATTAAATCCTGATGATTCATATAGCTGATTTCCACAGGAAATAGATGTCGGAGATGTGCACTAGGCAATTTTCCAGCACTATACTTAATAACAACATACATAAACTCCAGGAAAACTCTTTTGATTTCTGTTGTTGCTGTGAAGTTGTATCATTGAAAATCAATGCATAGTTTGTGTATCATGATCATTGTGATTGTGAAACCGTTTTCTCAGGGAAACAGTCATAGAGCAGAGCACGCCCCTTGGCCCCAGCAGATGGTCTGATACTGTGCCACACCTCTGTCGGTTCAGGCGATGGGGAAATATTACGGTTCACACACTCAAGAGTGTGTGACTTTAGAGAGGGTTGAGAAGGAGACGAGAGCGTGTCACTCCAATTACAAAGCCATCCTTGATGAGACGCTTGAAACACCTGGTGTTACTAACTAGAAAATCAAAAATAACTCCCCTGAGGTCCTTTGAAAACTCTTAACATTCTTCAAGATTTCTTTACGCATCACTGATGTGACAATGAACTGCCAACTGCAATGCCTGATGGGACCTATGGAAACACAAGTGTTATATGTATGATGTTTAAACTTTTTTGGCAGCTCTGTGGAATCTAGTCATCTGTACAAGTTACACAGAAGCCTGTTAACCATGTAACCACTCTATTTTCAGTACACTAACTTAATTGACTTTTTTCATTCTCGTTTTCAGTTCACTCCCCTTGATATTTAATAGTATGTGAAGTATAGGGAATATTCAATTGCAGTATACTACATAATTTTCATAAAAACCCACTTTTAACTCGACTAACTCTAGTAAACTGGAAGCAGTTAAAGTTAAGGATGAGATTACGAATGACATTGCTACTTCTGCGTTTATATAGAAATACATCATTATTACATGTAGTGTATTCTGAATAACTACTGCAAACAGTATACATACTATTTTATACATACATTCTGAATTATACACAGAGCACAGAGTCCCAAATCCTCACTTATGTCCTCGGATGCAACTTTTTTTTTTATATAGTTCTCTGATAATAGGGTGAAATTTGGCATGAAAAAAAAAACTTCCGTTTTTCTTTTCTTCCCTCCCACGCTGGTCTTGGCCCCTAACTTTAGTGTGTTCCATCTCTCTCTATTTTACTTTGCAGTTATTAAAGCCGATGTTATTAAAAGAAGAGAGAAGCTAATCTATATTTGCATTCGCTCTATAGCAATTCATTAATATTATGACATTTACTGCGAGCTCTCTGAGTCTGCCTGCTACCCTTTTCCTTCAGCGAAACGTTAATTTAAAGTTCTGTCTTTGTAATGGAATAAGAAATCCTCTCTGCCCTATCAAATTCGGTGCGGCGGGAGCTGAATACTAATTCAGACCGGGGGAGTGTTTGGAGAAGGACCATCCTCTGAGCGTAGAGCAGAATTGGTTTTAAAGTCTGTTAATATGATGAGCTGTGTACTCTTATTAAGCTCAGTGATTGTTCAGGGGAGTTTCACTGGCTGTCTGTCCACTGTCCACTTAAATTACTGACTCTCTCTCTCCTTTCTCTACCTCTCTTTCTAGACTACTCACGATGTGTACAAGGCACTTCGGCAGTGTTGTTGCACAGACTATTCGGACGTACAAGACTGACCAATTCCCATTACTTTTAATTGTCATGGGCAAACGGACATCAAATGAAGTTTTAAATGTCATTCAAGGTAAAATATATACCTAAATGAACTACGACTAATTGAATGTACTTGTATATGGATAGATATAATAAATGATACTGTCAACAAAAATGATACTGTCAATAATAATAGCAGCGTATACTACGAATGTAGTTTTCTCATTAGTAATCAAGTAATTGTGTAATATATATGTGTTTTATGTAATATAATTATAATTTATAAATTAATTCTAAAACTAATTAGGCTCAGTTTAGTCTCTGGAGGGCCAAATTATTTAAAACATATTTAAATAAATTCTCACACATAATTGAATTGTTAATAAAAACATAAGTAATTTAATTATTTAAACAAATTAATAAATGTCTGATGACTTTCTTTTTAGCCCTGATATGCATTCATATTAATAATTTATTTCTTCAAACAAAAAGAATGGAATAAAATAAAAATGTAATTGTAGATCAGCGTGGCTCAATTCATACCGTATGCAGTTATTTTCCATTTGAAACATTTTTGCATGCGTCTTAAATTATAAAGAGCTGTCTGATTGTTGTTGTTCTGTGTTTGTGATGAAGGCAACACAACAGTGGATGAGCTTATGATGAGACTCATGGGAGCCATGGAGATCTTCACAGCACAGCAACAAGAAGACATTAAAGATGAGGTGAGATCAAAGATGAGTTCTCTTCATAGGCTGCACTTCAAGATCTCATTTCTGAAGTAAATATAGTCAACTTAATTATTCTGTCTCCTAAGATGCTTTGACCAAACTTTACGCACAGCATGTATGCTTTATGGATTTCATTGTGGCAATAAAAACTTCCCAAAATTGTAATTCACTACACCAGACACTGATTAGCATAGAGAGGTGCTTTTTATTAGGCAGATTCAAAGTCATATTTTTTAGCTACAAAAAGGGGGCATGTTGGGGCAGATGACCACTCACTGTCTGACTCATATGAGTCGGCCCATCACACAAGGGTAAGAAAAGACACTCCGCCTGCGTCTGTGTGTTTGTCTGGGTTTCAGACAAGCCATGGAAGAAAAAGCACAATTGTGTGATGTAAGCTTGCGGTGGCCTGTGCTTGTGAAGTCGACACAATGCTGGCAGGATGCGATTTTGGCGTGTCATGTCTGCATGCGGTATGCGATTGTTTAAATCAATGCTAGGTCTGCAAACAAACGCACCAACAAAGAGCTGAAACAAGATGTGTCCATCTGTTCAAATGAATTGAAAACGTATATCTGAAAGGTTATTCCTTTCTATGCTCTGTGGCAGCTTTCAAGAGGACATTAGCTTCCTGCCTAATTAAAAACACTAATTATAAATGTTTTGTTACATGTCATGATAGATCTGCCCACACTTCTTCGAGTTGAGCTAATAAGTCATCTTTCTTCACCTGTGTGTGTTAATGTTTGTGTCTGTGGTTTGGTGGGAAATATTCAGACAGCAAACACAGGTTACTGTCCCCCTGAGGCACACTGACTCGATGATTTGATAATTCATGACATTTCATGCCTCATCCCAGCATTCTCTTTTCAGTTCGCACCCCTGCGTGGGATGCTTTGAATGATTATCAATCACGAAAAGCAACAGAAAATATTTATGGCATGTCATAATTGTCATAGTCCTTGCCATTGTCTCAGTGTGAAAATATTTCTGCTAGACTTAAGGCTTAGTCTACTTCTGCTATTAGGCTGATTTCCCGCCTCGGCGGATACGTTCCGTTAAAAACGTTATTTTTGATTTGTATCTGTTCCATTAGATCCATTAGGCTGTAAAATTTCTGCTTCCCTCAGTCAGAACGCTTGAAAAACTCTGACACGTTGATGGATTTCTGCTGGAAGCGTCTTGACGGTTTGCTGCTCGTGGCAATTAATGGCTGTAATCTGCTTGGCTGTGAAGGAAATGTGATTTGAACGGGCACAAACAGGGAGCCAGACGAAACACAGAGGAGATATTTTGCACTTTATGTAGTTCACACATTTGACCCTTAGCTGGAAAGTGAAGAAACAAGACTTCTGTTCACTGCAAAACGGTTTATGTGGTAGGAAAAAAAAACAGCATATGCTGGTTTTGAATTATGAATGCTGGTTAAAGCTGGTCCTAAACAACTAGCTCCAGCACATGACCAGCTTAAACCAGCATCACTGCTTTAAAAGCTACCTAACCAGCATATATTGTTTTTTTAATAGGAATTTAACTACACTTGTTGCGTTAAATGTTTTTGTTTCAACAAAAAGAACCAGTTTATTTCAAGTTTGACTTTTCTGGTTGCACTGAATGTTTTACATTCACCTAAAATGTATAAAAACAGCAGACTACGAATGGTTTCGAATCGTCGAAATATTGTAGCATCGACTTAGTTTTAAATCAGATTTGTTGGTTGAAGTACAGCTGGTGCTCATTTCAAATCATGGGTGTGATTCTTGAATCCAAATCCTTTGTTAACCTTGTGTTTGTACACAAATGAGCAAGCCACCTTAAAAATGTGTGGAAGTGTTTGGAAGCATTTGTTGTTGTGCCACCACTAACAGCCTGCCATTTGAGGCAGTTTAGGTTTGCCCTTTAAAGTCCTTAACTAAAATGTCCCTGTGTGTGTGTGTGTCATCCCTGCCCCATACAGTCAGGTGACTCATAGTGACCTGTGCGTGTCTGTCCGTCTGAAGGGACAGATATACACCCCTTACATACTCTGTCTGGATCAACAGACAAACCCAGACACCATACACTCATCCACCAAGATCACACCAGATTCCTCTGTGTATAAGTGACATGACCTGGGGTTGTGCAGTGAGGGGTAAAATAGTTATACGCTTGCTCTTTTAGCTCTAGTACAGGTCACAGCACTGACTCACTGTATGTAGAGTGCAACAGAGAAAAAAACATGGGAGAAAGCTTTCTTTACTCGCCCTGTTTAATTATTTTCAGCGCATTGAAAGAATGCATTGTGTTCATGTCGAAGGATACAAGGGGACTAAATGGATAATCAGATTGGTCCAATTTGATCAATAAAGTTGTTAAATTTTATTACTATTTATTTTAATGGCCAATAAGCTTGGATGACAGCCATGATTTAGTCAAGGTGGTTATAGGTGGTTAGGTTTTCCCAAAATACACTGGTTGTTAATGTTTTGTTAACTGTAATGTAAATTTTAAATGTTAAAATCTACATGATGACCAGTCACTACACACAAACTTTTTGTTTGTGTCGCTCTGGGTTGCCTTTTAGATAATGAACTATACTAATATTCTACTTATTGGAAAAATGTCTACTATTAATGTTGTTTAGTAAAAATAAATGTCGTTATTGTTTTATAACAAGGTTGTTGTCACAATTCCGTGAACCCAGTACGCTGTGAGAGGCCCTTCGTTTTTGTTTTTAACCTTTATTAAGAGGTTTGGTGAATTCAGTGTAAAACATGGCGTCTCATGGCTAATTGCTTTATTATTACAGCGGCTTTTGAAAGTCCCTTTGAAAGATTTTGCCTTGTACAAGCACAGTGTGTTTAGAAAAGTCAATATACATTTGTAGTTATTTCCAGCCCTCAGATAAAAGATCCAGTTGTTCGTAATCCTGAGTTGTTTCAGTGACCTTACGAATAGAGACCCACACACATCAGCCCACAAACTCTTCCTTTACCACAACATGATTTTCACACACTCTGTTACAGCTCGTTTGAATAGAGTTTGAGGATGTATCTCTCCTTTGATCAGCCTCTGTGCTCTGTCGCTCCTTTCTTTCCTCTATCCTTCCTTTTCTTCTCCTCTGCTCTGTATAGTCACAACTCTTTCACATTTCCACACAAAGTCCAGCTAGGAGAAAA
Organism: Enteromius trimaculatus; assembly: GCA_032361065.1. Classification (NCBI taxonomy): domain Eukaryota; kingdom Metazoa; phylum Chordata; class Actinopteri; order Cypriniformes; family Cyprinidae; genus Enteromius; species Enteromius trimaculatus. The sequence continues at coordinate 5,392,030 of JAUMHP010000055.1, read as the reverse complement.
GACCCTTAGTCTTAAAAGCGGCCGCAGACAATCGCACGAGCCTGACTGCACAAAAGCAACAGTAGTTATTCAGTCTTCAGTCTCAGCAGGTAGACCTGCAGCTGGGTCTTAACAAACAGGATCCACACACACACACTCACAAAAATAAAAGAGCCCCGTCCATTGTATGTAGAGGAACTCCATGCATTCACTTCTATAAGATACTCTTTCAGTCGTTCCCCAGTTAGTGTGTCCGACAATACAATAGTATTCAGTATGTGGCCATTACTGCTGACAATGACGAGGAACCATCTCATACGTCAAGGATCCAGTGTGATTGTTTTCTGGATAGACATGCTCCTATTGGCTAGCTGGAATAGGATGTAGATGATAGAAATATAGTGATAATATAAGAGACTACTGGAAAAATGCCATTTTATATTATTGTTATTATTATTATGTCTTCAATTTATAAATATCTATTACTGTTTACTTTTTTATTTTTTATACTGTTAATTTTTTCATTATTTATTTATTTATTTTTGCTTTTGGATCCCCCTGCTTAAAAAGTAAATAATCATATTCATGTGCATTTTAGATTTTTTTTATTTTTTTTAATTATTGTTATTATTTTTTTTATATATTTGATGATTAGTTCATGACTTTTAGTTTTTTTCACCCTAATTTTTCTTTCAGGACGAACGTGAAGCCAGAGAAATGGTCAAAAGAGAGCAGGATGAAGCTTATCGTGTGTCTCTGGAGGCTGACCGTAAAAAGGTTTGGCAAGATATTAAAGTTCTTTTTTTGCTCCGATTTTTTGTTTGTTTGTTTTAAAAATTATGTATTTATATATGTATATATATATATGTGTGTGTGTGTGTGTGTGTGTGTGTGTGTATATATATATATATATATATATATATATATGTGTGTGTGTGTGTGTATATATATATATATATCTATATATATATATATATCTCTGTGTGTGT
>JAUMHP010000055.1:5334644-5349186 GCA_032361065.1 Enteromius trimaculatus | reverse complement strand
GATTGCACTGTATACTGTATCTCAGTTGAGAAATACAGATTTCAGCATTATTAGTAATCTGTGTGTGCGTTTTCCTTCAAAACAAGCAAGTTGTGTCATATCACTAGTTTATCGTATCGCAATCGCAATTTTGACCTTAATAATCGTGCAGCCCTAAACTCGCTATTCTGACCTTTTTTTCTCAGAGTTATAATCTCTCAATTGCAAGTTATAAAGTACAATTTTGAAAAAAAAGACTGATATGTTCTCAAAATTGTGACTATATATCACAATTCTGACTTTGTAATGTGTAGTTTCGAGTTTATAGCATGCAGTTCTGACTTTATATCTATTGTGTGTTTTTATCATGTACTTTTTTCCTCATAATTGCTCCTAATTTATGTCTCTCAATTCTGACTTTATTACTTGTAATTGTGTGGTTGTATCTCACAGTTCCTGAGAATTCTCAAAATTCCTCAGAATTTTAAGATAAAAATGATCAAAAACCTATTGTTATTTTTTTTTATTCAGTGGCATGAACTGGCTTCTATTATTTTCCTAGTCAGTGTTGTTGATTGAATAATATTAATAGTCAGGCAGCACAGTTATTGTTATCCTATACTCCTATATTGAGTATAGGAAAAATCTAGTACTTTTTAGTACGTTTTCCCTAGTATATCTTTTTATTTTAATATTCACTTGGTGCCAAAGTACCTGTACTTTTGACATCCCTACACAAAAAAAATATAAGTTCAAAACTGAGTTTGCCATGTCAGCTTTTTGGACAGAGATAAGCTGCTAACAGGTTTTCTCCTGAACAGACAGCCTCTTGTATAGCCATTGTCAGTTACTCTCTTGACCATTAGATAGCAGATAGCAGACTTACTGAAGGGGGCAGTTTGTGCCCTGACAAGGCATATGTTGGTCTGCCAGTGCTGTAAGCAGCCCATCACAAATGCATTGTGACTCACAGGCCTTCTTCGGCATCGTTGTGCGAGAGAGTGGGAGAGTTTTGAAAGAAATAGGGAAAAAAACAACAACAACAAGTAGGAGTCGCACAGCAGGGGCTTTTGGAGTGGGCACTCTTCCAAAGTTGTTAAGGGCATTAATATTTCAAGAGCCCTTTGTTTTCCTCCAGGGCGATCTTTTACAAGCAGCCAATTAGCGTCGGAGGAATCACGGAGGCCGGTGCCGCTCCTCCTCGTTGACTGTAAATTAGCAGCCGTACGGTTTTGGAAAGGACAGCTATTGTGTGTGGACGCTTCGTGAGACCCTGGTGTCTGTTTGACCAAAGCCAGTGGGGAAAACATGAATCCTACTTATGGTAAATTAGTTATAAAGCCCATTTAAGATGCTCCCTAGCCCCTCTTTGGCCTGTAGTGACCCGCGTTGTTGATTGGATAATCGCGCGCCGCAAACAACACATACATGAACGAACACCCGTGTGTTTGGAATGGGGAATTGCAGCAGGCACAAACAATGGTTAGCATAGTGCTGGGACTCAGTGTAAATTAATTAACAGCATATCACTCTGTAGAAGCAGTGGACGCAGCTGAATGCTCCGCTAACCCGCCGAGTTGCGTACCGATTCTGGTTCCCCTGATGGTGGAGGGAAAAACGGGGAGAAAATACACACACATCTCTGTGGGGAAATGCTGTGAATCCATAATAGCCTGCAGTACAGACAACTCAGCACTCGGTACTTTTGTTTAAAGAAACGACTCTTCAGCTGCTGTTGTTTGACAACTTCTGATCGACTCTGAGCTGGATGTGAGCAGCGTCAAAAGACTTGATGTTATAACCTGTTATTTGATGTTATGAAACAATGTTGGAGCATGTTGTGACACTGCAACAATTTAGTAGCTAATGTGTGACGGATGTCAGAAATTTACGTCCACCTGCTGCTTTAATTAAGCCAGAAAAAGCAAATCCCAGTTGCTTGGGAGCACAGGAGATGGGAAACGTAGCCTAGAATTAGGTAGATATGAACTGTAAGGTTTGAGGGATGGTACAGAGGGTTACAGGCACGACGCAGCACAAAATGAACTAGGGGAGTACAGCTAGTGCTGGAGAAGAAGAAAAAAGTGGAAAATATGTCACCTGTTTATGTCTTTCTTTGAATCTGCCCTTGATTAGGATGGTAAATCTATTCATATCCTGCTTTGGTCACCACCAGATCTGATGCATGACATTTCAGCAGCCCATATTTTTGCTATAAATATATAAACATTTAAATCGGTCGAATGAATCACCCTGTTGACTGACTCTCATTGTGAACCTAATAGTGGATGTTGTTGCACTAATTAGTAAATATTAGCAACTGTGGCTAGAAGTAAAACCACTGCAGTTTTAATTCAACCTAGTTAAAATCTCACAAGGAATTTTAAGTTCATTTTGATTTGGACGTAATCAGATATTGTGATGTCTTACTGGGTTAGCAGTTTTCTCTTTAATTAGTCTGTTTTTACAAGTTTAACCCATTCAGGCCTGGTTGTGAACATGGTAGGCGGGTGTTAGTAATCAGCAATAAGAGTGGTCTGTCCAACCTAATCTCATCAGAAACACATGCCTGTACCTAAATGTTTGCAAACGAACAAACAAAAAAATCCACACCTGTTTAGGGGGCCTATTAGGGGCGTGTGATAATGACACACACACACAAAAAATGATAGTTAATGGAATTTTGTTAATACAATAATTAGACAATATTTTGCAGGGTGTGTTATTGTGCTGGTACTTAGCCGAAGTGTTTGATATTCTTCATATCCTGTGCAGTGATTAGTTTGCTGGAATAACAGAAATGACGTTTTCCAATAAGTTTAAATGGATTTTTACCTTTTATGAGAATCTATGATTTTTTCCCTAACCTACTAAATGAACGTATCTACTAGGCTATCTTTTGTGCCAAATTCTTAAATGTAATCAATAAATTCAAATAATTAGACACTATAGGGCTGTGACCAATCAAATGAAATCATTTTGACCAAAATTTGTGTTTGCAATGCAGAGGTGGCACAAAATCTTCATCTCAAGTGGCATTTAGATACATTAACGCAGATGTTTTACAGGAAATGAATGCGTTTAACACAAATGCATTACAAATGCATAAATAACTTTGTCATGTAAAAAAAAAAGGATACTAATATTTTACTAAAATTAAAAATGTACGTTAAATATAAACTTAAAATTGCCAGTAGATGGCATCAAATCACAGCATGAGTCATTGAGCCATTCATTCAACCGATTCATTCAATCTGAAGGTAACACTTCAGAATAGGGGGTCAGAATAATGCACAATTAAGCATTAGTTGAGCAAAAACACACTAGAAATGAATGATTAAAATGTTAAGTTAATCATTAATTACTAGTGTGTTTTTGCTTAACTAATGCTTAATTGTTAACAAATTAACCATTAATTAATGCTTAACTAATGCATTATTCGGACACCCTATTCTGAAGTGTTACCCAAAAAATCAATATCACATTTGCAATAGTCTTGATATTTAAAGAAAAACCAGTTTGTCAGTTGTTTCAATAAATGTGTTTCTATCTTTTTTTTCTTTCGTTTTGTTAACTGTCGGTTTAGGGTTAGTTTTATTTTACAGGTAACCGAGAATTTACCTTTTAGCTCCACTCACCAGACATTTCATTTCTGAACTGATGCAATACGTGCAAAAATCAACATCATGAAATGTTACCAGATTGGATAAAGCTGGATAAAACTAAATGCACTTTTAGCACAACTCATTGGACATTTGCAAAAGTGTTGTGAAATGTACAAGAACCAATGCAACATTACTTTACAGAAGCCATTTTTCCAGTGAGCCTGCGTTGCACATTTCATGTTTCTCACCAGTTTTTTAGTTTAACATTACAACAATCTTGACTATCCCTTCCAATCGATTCTAAAATAGCAAATCATAAACATAAAATAAATGTAAAACGAAAGCTAAAAATTAAATGCAATTGTTAAAATTGATAGTCACCTCTAAACTAAGTACAGACCTTTGCTGATATCTTCATCTCTTGCTTTGGTAGAGTTTTCTGGGCAGTGAGAGAATAGGGAAGAGAGGTGTGAGAGAAGCCAAGAAGTGCCTGAACTGGGTCAAAGAGAGGGGAAAAGAAAGAGCCAGTGGCCATACTGTCTTTAATGGCCTCCCTCCCTCTGACCAGCAATTACAGGGACCCAAATGATGATCTATACAGGCAGAGAGCAACGCTCTGGCCAATGGAGACAGATGGGGTGAGAGGACAAGACTGCAGATTGATTATTGATTTAGAGGACAATGATGGATCGCGATTTGAAGGAGAGTGTGTGAGGAGAGAGTAGGTTGAGAAGGAGTTGAGTTTAAGGGGATGTGTGTGTGTGTATGAGAGGTTGGGCTTTGAAAAAGGACAGTAGTGATACCTTGCAGTAGGCCTTCAGACCTTTAGAGGGAGCTGTTCATGTTTGGTAAAGATGATTCAACAGCATCTGATGAAAAATGATGAGGATAGAGTGGTCAGTTATGATAAGTTGACAGTTGTGGATAGTTTCTGTGGATAACTGTGGCTAATGTATAAAATATCATTTATTTATAAATATATTATTCAACTAAAAGTTATTCACCTATTTATTTTGGAAGAGTGTCCAAACTTTTGACTGTAATGTTCATAGTATAGTGTAAATAAATATAATTTTTTGCAAGAACATTAAGCTCAGCAGTACCAGCATCTACTGACTGCTGAACATAGTATATGTTAGAGAACATATTTCTACATTTGCATGTAGAAGTCAGTTTGTAACTGGTCCACATGAATTGTCTTGACTCTGTTTATTGTGTTGACATTTCCCATTGCACACATTTACTTGCATAACAATTTAATTTCATTTAATTTGGGTCTATTTTTTATTTTGTATTATTTTTTTTATCACATTTTATTATTAAGTATCTGCTAAAAGGCAATTTTGTGTAAAGTCTAGCATATAGATGGCCTCAAAGCTAACACACACAGACTAAAAGCCATAAAACTCTAATTTAGATTTCCTGTGGTCTTTCATGTAATCTTGTTGTGCACTCAGCGTCTGAACAGATCACTCACTGTCCACTCTGACTGCAGTCCACACGCTTTGATGTTCTGTCTGTGTGTTTGTTTCTGCACAGATACATTCAGCTGGTTCCCTCCACAGCTTTAATGTAGAGGATTCTAAGAAGAAGAAATGACCAGACAAAAGCGCCTGTGAGACACTGCTTCATTTGACGAGTGGCGCTGTGATGGCCACGCTTCAAAAACACCACTTTTATGTGTGTGTGTTTTCTCTTTTCAAATCTTACATTTCAGGAGAAAGACCACAGGGAATTGAAAACATACTGAGGGCCCTTAGGCTGATCACATGTTCTCTTCCTATCATAAACGGGAAGCAGTACTGCTGGAAGGAAACTCATTTAGCGTGCGGATATCATGCGCTCTTTACAACTCGCAGTCAAAAATAATTTTGCAGCTTGCTTAAATATGTAATTAAAGTGATCTAATACATCACAACTCATGGAGATTGTTTCACAATTTAATTTAATTGAGGGCAATCGATTATTTGTAAAATAGAAGTTTACTTAATTCATTTGCGTTAGGATCACATGATGTTAGCGTAGCTTAGGGAGAGTGTTATATTATGCATTTTTGCACAAAAAGTGAAAAATGCTGGTTTTTAATGTTGATTATGTGGGGCTCAGTGCTATTTCAGTATCATTAAGATTCTATTATAGAGTTTCTTAATGTTTAATCATTAATAATTTTCATATTTTAAATGTAATTGACATTTTGTTAACTTTTCTTTCAAGTAACATTTTGTTTTTAAAGTTATTTTTTTATTTGCGGTTAACTATAACTCTGGGTCGAATTTGCAAGCATTTCCAAAGTTAACATCAGCATTTTTTTTGTGTATGTTTACAAAAATTGTGTACATTTATAACAATAAATTCTGTATATTACATTGTTATTTCAGCTGAGGGAGTGACAGCAAATTTGACATTATTTCTTCTGACTACTGGAATCAATAATTTAATTAAATTTTTTTGGAAGGTCATAAAAACACCATATCATTATTTATTTATTTTTAATATATGTTTAAATGGTAACATAAACATTTGATTTGTTGTAATTGCCATTAACCATATCAATTATAGAAGACTATAGAACTGTAATGACTTTTGAAACATAAAAAATGAATGCATGAAAAAAACAAAACCACATTGCTGGTCCAGATATCAGCTTGTTTTTACTCTTCATGGAAATATGATATCATAGGTACACTTATAATAAAAATGTCTAATGTAAATACCTCCTTGGTTAGTCTAATTTGATATGTTTAATATGTTTCCACTTCACAAGGTTTACTGTTTAATTAACGTCCAGAAAACCCATTTCCAACGTATGAAAAGTGCTGAACACAATTGAATTAAGTGCAGCAGATGAATTCTACTTTCGAGTGCACCTTCAGTAAATCAGGATTATATCAGTTTCCATCTGACAAACTCCATCTGATGATATTGGCCGCAGTCTCTGCGTGTTACAAAACCATGAGGGATTGTGGGAGGACATCTTGATCTGGTAGATTCTGCCTGTTTAGGAAAATCATTTTCTTTTGAGAACTGTACGTTTCACCCCTCCTCCACTTTGAACTAATCACTGGCAAAAGACTGATGAGGGCTGAATTAATGCCCGTAATGAAGCCATTAGTGTAATTATAACCATGGCAATCAGCCCGTATTTTGACCAAATTTTTTTTCCCAGACTTGGCGGAAAACACCTTCGTGCTGCACACAAGTGCTCTTAAATCTGCCACATGTCCTTTCCTCTCTGAAATACACCCACACACGCACACACATACACACCCTCATCACAGATACAAGCACTGTACTGTCAGTCTCCAGGGGGTTTATGCTCCGGTGGATTCTCTCTCTCTCCCCTGTGTCTTCTTTGCAGTGTGTGCTCTCTGCCCCATCAGGACTTCCTGTGTGGGAGGAAGGTGTATGTGCCAGATTCTAAGTGCATTAGAGAGATTTTTGCCTCTGAGGCTTGGACCAGGAACAGCCACGCCTGACCTCCACCTTTACAGAATGGAAGACAAAGAGAGTAAAAGAGGCAAAATAGTACCAGCCTTGAGGGAATCAGATCTTTTTAAGTTTTTTTTAATAGCGCGTGTTTATTGGTCATTATATTAAAGTTAAGTAAAATGATTACACTAAAGTCACTGGGATGACTTGAAACACTTGTTGCATTATATTTCTTGCAATGTTCCTCATTTGTATGTCATTTAGCATAAACATTTTTGCTAAATGACTGCAAACTATGCAACCTTATGCTGTATTCTTTTGCTGGAGGACCATGAGTATTACTAAACGCCTAATTTTCATCATAAAGTGGAGATGCATAATAAATAATCAGAATATTAGAGATTAAATCGTATTAATAACACTAATAATAATATAATTTTTATATTAATGTAATTATAAAACATTATAGTCTATAAACAATATGTAATATATAATAGTAATTTCTGATAATGATATATAAATTATTGCATTATTTCCTTTAACTATTTTTACATTTAGTTTACATTTGTGGTTGTCTACTGCTTAATTAAAGTTAATTTTAAACACTAACAATTTCTCCAAGCACTCTTAAAAGCTCATTTTAAAATGAATTTCCATTTTTTTCAAACTGCACATTATAATTTTCTAATCAACTGTAGTATTTAAATAACTCATTTTTTTATTTTGAGGTTTTTAATTTAATTACAGAAAATATTATAGAATTTTAGTGTCATGGTTTTATTGAAAAACGTAAAAAATAATTCTGAATCTCATCAGTATCAGCCATTATTAGAAATATGGCGCGGTTGTGAGCCTTACATGTGCTATTATTAAGTTAAAGTTTAAAATACTGTTCGATAATAATAACAGTTAATGACTTTAATGAGCAACCTCATTGTTTGTTGTTTATTTTAGGGTTAGTGGTATTAGTCTATAGTTATCATAATTAGCATATATTAGGAACAAGCCCCCACAAGGGTGTATATACAGGGTTGTGCATGTATGCGTGCAGGGCAAAGTACCAATGAAGTGCGAACACGAATAGCTCTTTAGGAGTGAGCTGGTGTGTGTGATGCGCTGTGTTGCCTACAGTCCTGCCAATTAGCCTGTTTACGTCTTTAAAAAGCTCTTTTAAGGCACATTAAACATGCGCATTTCACCACATGGCTGTGTGGCTCTGAGGTTAATGAATTTTCTCTTCAGCAAGGCACCAGAAATTAACAAGTGGATCTCGAGATGGCAGCCTGTGAGAGGTTTTTACGTGTAAACAAACGGCATCTTGAATCCTCGTGTCCTCGCGCACACACAAACACGCGCTTAAAGGAACGTTCCTTTCCTTAGATCACAGTGGGGGGTCCGTCTATTCACCGTGACGAGCTCAAATCGGAACAAGGACTTCGTAAACAGTCACGAAAGCACCTGATCCTGCTCACCATTCCCCAACTCAAAAACCTCCTGATGGGGTTGCTCGTACCTGAAGTGTCATTTCAGATTCTGTATCTTTGTTTTGGAAGACCTTGGCTGCATGACTGGCAGATTAAGAAATGACATTTTCCGAATGAAAGTATACGAATCATGGTAGTCTTTTTGTGTTAAAAAGATGGTTTTGGTTTGTTGGGCTTGTGGTGTAGGAAAATGCCAGAGGCTTTTTACTCACAAATAATTAAACATGATCTTATACTGTTTGGTGCACAGATTGCCAAAAACCTTTTTGCCAGCTAAACACTTTTAAAGTATAAGATTTACTTAAAGGAATTTTATTAAGGACATTATTGGTTATAATAACCAAGTGGATTGTTCACAGTTTGTTGGTGTTGGTTAAATGGTCATGTGACCTGCTGGTAAATAAAAACATACACTGGTTCAATTAGTAGCTTTTCATCAACACACAAACTCTCTGCGTTTGCCCATAAAACCCAGTTTGGGAAGTGTTCAGTGCATTCAGTGTATTGATCCAGAAATCAGATCTGAAGTGATGATAATGATACAGTTGCACTTCAAATATGATAACTTTACATGTACTTCTGTGTTTGCTAATTAATAGTTTGACATGTTTCTAAGTATTACTAGTTAATGGATTTGATTAAATCTAATTTGTCTTTTCATTTTGTACAACGTGCATTTATTGTAGGTCAGCGGATGTGCATCAGTCACATTTTATTTGTGATTTCACTAGAGCTGGAACTGAAGCTTGATAGATGGGAGTGTGTTTATCTCTCATAGGTTGCTTTTTAAGCTCTCTGGGGACTTAATGGAGCTCTTAATTACGTTTCACTTAAGTATCAGATGAAACTGTTGACATTCAGCAGGAGCATAGAGCTATAAAACGAATGTGTAGCATAGCCTTTGATGAGAAGAGAATTTGATGAGAGTTCATGTTAAAATCTTTGACTTTTGATGACTTTGGTATCTTAGCAACTCTGAGCAGTTTGTGGCATTGTTAAGATCCCCATCTGAACTGTATAGGAGGCATGAGATTACTAGGGTCTGAGGACAAAGCTGAGAAGCGGGAGATCTGAAGGGGAAATGTGTAACTTTCTGACCAAACAGAAATAAATGGATGAATGAATGACTTCTACACTGGTCAAACTCCAAATGTTGTTTTTCAAACCTATGAGTCACAGTGTTTTCCTTAAGAATGTGTTACTTATAGGTGAATAATTCAACTTACTGAAAAAATCTACTAAACCTTTAGCTTTTTTTCTTACAGTTGACTACAAACTCACATTCAGCCATTCAGTTTCCATCTGATCACCAACCAGTGGACAGAACCCAGTCCCTGTCTTAATTGTTTCTTAATGAGAATCCATTTCACTTGGATGGACGTAACAATATGGAGGACTACTAATGTTTCATCACAAAGCAAGAGCGTTCATGTGTCAGTTTACTCTCACATTGCAGTCGAGGAGCTACAGCTGAGATATTATTCATGAGATGCACCTGTGATGTTTATTTATACCTGTTATCTCTTGTATTTACAGTATCTGTTACCTACAAGCTGCAGGTGTGGTCCCGTCACTGCAGAAAGACCTACAGCAGAACTGAGAGAATTGAGGAACATAAGTGCTTCATTCTGGTATTAATGAACAAAGAAAAAGACAAAAGAGGGAGCAAGAAAGGCAAGAGGGAAAATAATTGTGAATTATATCATTGACCGTTAAAGCCCTCTGCTAAACACTGGACCAAATCCCTCAAGTTCTCATCAAAAAAAAAAAAAAAAACCTCCAACAATTTTGCACTCTAGTAATCTTCAGATTTAATAACCTTAAGCTTCCCTAGTTCTATAAATCTGAGCTTCCAACACCCTCCCTTCCTCCCCCTCTACCACCACTACCCTCCTCCTCCTCCTTCCTTTCTCGCTCCCCTCGTGCTCTCCAAGCGGCTGTGCATTTTATCTCTGTAATAACACAAAGCCGCCGTCACAGCCTCCCGTCAGGCAGATAACAGAAATTCCTGCCCATATTTTAATAGCTTCTGGCCGCTATCTCTCGCTCCCAACTCCTAAGGAGCGTGCGCACTCACCTTGGAAGCGCAGCCTGGAGGAGATTCCCCGAGAAACCTGCGACTAGCGTGCTCGCGATCGGAACGCCACCGGAATCTTAATGCCGGGCTCTGCTGTTGCCATAGCGCTGCCTCCGAGTCTTACCGTTTTCTGTAGTGAGTCGTACCTGAGCTGGGCTGGAGACCACGAGAGTTTGTGACCCTCAGGGGCCGACGGAGAGCGAGACGCTCTTAAGCAGTGCAAGCCGGGCGGCCTTTAATGCTGTTACTAAAGACCATGTGATTTCCCTGGAGTCAAAACATATTCAAAATGTCTGTCAGAGGGAGGCAGGGTGGATATTGTCGAGTACCATTACAAGATTATTATATGTTCTGTTAAATGGTGAAAATGTATGTTATTTTCCAGCGCTGCTGCTATAATGTAGGGAGATTAAAGGAGGAGTATTCAGGCCTTACAGATTGCTAATGTCTAGCCCTTGTTTTGGTTATAAAAGCACTAAGGTGTAGTCTACATGTTTTGAAATGTGAGCAAATCTGGAGCACAGACCTGGATGAATATATTATTTTTCATGGCATGAATCCTGCATGTATCCCCCCGACGCTTCACGCCAAATGCATGGGAAACTTCACTGAACATGCTAATTACTTCCTGTTCGGTTTTTGACATGTCACCGGGGATCCGTGCAGCAGAAAGCCGGCTCGTTGTCGCAAACATCTCAGCATAAATTGTTTAGCGCAGCTCTGGCAGAAAGGCACGTGCGAGGAGTGCAAACATGTCCTGATGACTTTTAATCCTTGTGAGTCAATAGAGAGGTGTTTATTAACTTTCACTTGACGCTGCCAGAAATATCTGACGGGATTATGCATTAGTCCATACGGGGCGAAAAAATGGGGGGGAAAAGACTGAATTCCAGCACACTAGGAAGGAAGCTGTTGTGGTCTGATAGGACGGATGCCAGCTGGAAAGAATGTGGACTCACATGCTCACACACACACACATATACACATACACACTTTCACCTCTTTATGTTGTGGTATTAGAATACAAACTGTAAAGTTACTGTGACAGGAAGCTGATTTCAGCTGGTTGCCTTGCGTTTGTCTTCCCGGGGTGTTTTTCGGTTTGCTAGAAAACTACTCAGTTTGTCCTGGCAGATATAAGGTGTCCATGTACAGAGTATTGTATTTACTTCAGATATGAAGTGATCGGGGGGGATATTGTTGCATGGGGTCTGGAGTTCTTGTTCATGATTGTGAACCTGCAGAAGGCGTACTCAGGTAGATCCTCAGGTGTTAGCGGCATTAGCTCTCCGTCTGTGCTGCTTAATCTCTGTGGCAGTGAGGATTAAGAGATGTGCTGCGTGGGATTGTGGGATTGAGTTGATGCTGCGTGAGTCCGTGTGGAGTTGTGTGTGGCAGCTCTGGTGAGGTGTGTGTGACGCTGTGCGCGCCTGTGGTGCTTCATAGAATGGAAAAAAAATACATTTCCCCCCGTTTAAACAGGAATTATATCTGTATCAATACCCACACTCACTCGATTCTTCCTAATGAATCAAACTTTGCAGCTCAATTCATGAACAAATGTTTCAGCTGATATTTTTAAATGATCTACTCAGCAATTATCTTTTGTCACATTTATTCATCTCTCTTGATATGCATGTACCGTGTTCATTTATCGTGTATTTTTAAGTACACACACATTCACATATATTTAGAAAATATTTACATGCATATATATTTATATTTAATACATAGACAACCTCTTTTCTTAAATATATACATTCATGTAAATCTAAACAGTAGACATGTAAACAAAAATCAGAACGTATACTCATTCCCATGTTTTCCATATATGGATAAACCAATATACCTCTGATGTGTATTTATACATTTGTATATGAGTGTATTAGTGTGTGCATAAATGTGTGTTTCAGTGAATTGCTTCTATCTGTGCCTGAGTGTGTTGCTGTGTGGTTTCTGTGTGTGTGTGTGGTTGTTGTGTAAGAAAGCTGACAGGAGCAGCAGCGGCTGGGATTGAATTAAACAATACCATTCAGAGTGTCTCATAACAGTATGAAATATACAGCATACCTTCAGGGAGCGCTTGGGGTCTGGCAGCAGCCTCTCTCCCTCATTTTCCTGCTTTTTGTCTGTGTGTCTGTCTACCACTATCTCTCTCTCTCTTGCAGGCTCGCTCGCTCACTTGCTCACCTACTATTTCCTCTCAGTTGAATGGATTTACTGTATCTTCACCTCTCTGGGTTTGGTGTAATAAACTCCGGTACGTCGGGCTCCTGGTTGCTGTACGACAGAGAGAGGGTGCGTGATTTGTCTCTTAGAAGCCCGTTGCTGGAAATGTCAGGGACAATCATGTTCAGTAGAGTCATGTTGGGAGAAGTTTAGTCTGTCTGTGAATGTCACTGCGAGAGGGGAAAGCAGGCCAGATTCATCCCTGTAGCGATCGAAAGTCCTTTTAAACTCTCAGAGAATTCTCACGGAGCATTAGACGTTCCGGCGTCGGCGCTGGCGACTGCACTTCCTGTGTGTCACGGCACACTGAAAATCCTCCTCGCTTTAGAGCGATATGCTGCTTTATGTGGTACATTTCACAGCATGGATCTTCTTCAGGACAATGTTGTTGGTGCGTTAAATACTCAGGACTGTGAAACGGCTCTTTTTAAAGAGTCTCATTAGTGTGGGATGCCACATTTAACTATGACTTCCGCTGCAGAGATCGGCAGGGGCCAGTTGGATGTTGGGGGAGATGAAGGATATTTGACCTTGATAATCCATTGCCTGAGGATGTGAAAAGACGAATGTCTCGCTCTAGTTCCATTCGCCGTCTTCTCATATTGATAGAAAGAAGCCAGACCTTTGAGATCTGTAAGACAGATTGGCCTCCACTGACAGGCATCCATCATCGCAGATGAAATGTGATTAATGGTGTCGAATAAAGGGGGAAAAATAACAGACATTAAAGTTTAGCTCACAAGTATGGCCCATTAAGTCTTTTTCCAGTTGCATTTATGGCTACCTTAATCCTTTTTAATATGGCAGGAAATCGATGGCTTCATATTGCTAGCCTAGCTTTTCAACACACTCAATCAAATCCACAGAGGATCTGTCGATAGACCTTGGGCTACTCTGTGAGGTTTGTTTAGTGCTCATTGGACATGCCACTGACCACAAACACAAAGATAGATGATTTGTGAGTGAGAACCGATGGATTGCTGTGTCTGGTGCATACTTTTAAACACTTTGTTGTTTTTTACTTTCTGTGAAAGGAAATTGTCTTAATAATGAAGAGGTCACTGATGGCATTTTATCCTGACGTCTGAGTTAATGGCATTAGAGGACTGCGCAGGATCGTTTTTTTAGTCCCGCTCCCGCGAGGTTTTATCCCGCACCCGACCGCTCCCGCTGTATATTCAGTGTTTGTTCACCCGCTGCCCGCTTAGAATAATTATTTTTTCCCCCATTTACGTCTGATAAAGACTCTTATACATTAGACTTGCCTGATGTGGGATTCCTAACAATAAACTGGCCGTTTTCTAATGCAAGCTGAACGTCCTTCAAGGACAGCGCATCTTAACTTTGCTCGTGTTGGTAAAGCCGCTCTGATGCGCGCACAGACTGTACAAATAAAATGCACCATCCAAAACACTGGTCCATGCACTCAGCATGTGCAACAGTCATACCTGTGCTCTATAAGAATGAGGAAATGACAGATATGCTCTTCCAAAAAACGAAAAAACATCGGGAACGCTATATTGTTAGACCGCCCGCTCCCGTTCAAATTACACCAGCGTTACCGACCGCATCCGAATTTTATTCGGGAATTTATTCCCGCGCCGCAAGAAGTCTGGGCGGGTCCCGCGGCTCCCGCCGTACACTCAAAAAAATTATTCTAGATGTTTGCTCAGTTTACTTGAATAAAATAAGCGAACCCAACACAAATCTTTAGTTTTTACACAGTTGTCATTTGCACT
>JAUMHP010000055.1:5276409-5316691 GCA_032361065.1 Enteromius trimaculatus | reverse complement strand
CTTAGCCACTCACCCACACACACACACACATGCTCTTACTACACCAATAATCACTTGTAACACAAATGGTAGATAGTAAACACACTTTTGGAAAGCCCAAACTAACTTGTTACTGTACACACATATATAGTTGCATACACAAATATTATATATTTTTTTAATATGTGAATATTGTGTTATATTTTGTGTCAGTTTTGATTTTAACAGTTAGAAATTTCAGGCATTTCAGGTCAGTTCATGGAGCTGTCATTTACTTTACTAGATTGTAAAAGTGCTGCATTGATTATACAAGGTATGTGCGTTTTAAAAACATTTGGCCATGCACTGAACAGTTATTCTAATTTAAATATGTAACACAATGGTAAAAGTTCATGCGAATGTGACATCCTTTCACCAGAATATACCAATAAATAAACTTATATTTATTAATGTACATATAAAGTACTGTCAAGGACACTGCAACAGTACTAATACCTTAAATACAAATTGTCCGACTTCTGTTTCTGTGTATTATTTCTAAGCAGCAACTATAAAACAGATTGCATTTTATCTATTTATTTTACACTTTATTCATCAAAACATAAGGTTATGTCCTACATTTAATTTTAATTTGTAAATACATCATTTAAAAAAAAAAAAGTAATATATATAATTCGTGTGTGTGTGTGTGTACTGTAATCCTGAGTTAATTATTTGCTGTGCATAATTTTAATCCTTAGACAGAGATTTTTTAATTAGTTAAGGTTGTTTGATAAAAGGCAAAAATGTGGCAAAGAAATGTTAAAAGGGAGCTTGGAGTAAACTTAAGTGTTGTGAGGTGATGTAAATATGTGCAGAACAGAGTCAAATACTGATTGGGCTCAAATAGGTAAATGTTGAAGAATATTTAAGTACTCTATACGTTTATATAACAGGGCTGCCAATAGATTCAATAATTGAACACATCGAGATAACTGAGTCCCTGTCTAAGGAAAGAAAAAGCAAATGTTGGGTTCAGTGATTCATTTGGAGAAAACACGAAGCAGAATATATGCTGGTTGCTCCTTCCCCATATTTCATACTTGTTGAGCTTTAGATGATAATTCAGTTCTGTGATTGACCTAAACCCAAAATGAAAGGAACATGCAGTACCAGAGAAAATCCTGTTTATTACATTGCTTTCAGTTTTCCAGTTTGCACTGTATCAATCAATCAACTGACCGATTTCTTCTAGAACATTTACCTTGAGGTCACATACTGCCAAGTACCCAAATGTGTGTATCCCCCAGTACGCAGAAACCATCTACGTGTTTAGTTAAACATCCCCTCTGGTTTTGATTTGTAAGATAAATGACTGAATGAAACCGTTGTTATGTCAAAAAACACATTCAATGTGTCCTTGTCCTGCCAAACTGCTCAGCAGCGCATTGTTGTCCACAACAGATAGCAGAATTTGCTAAATGATTGTATCGCACTGCGGTAAATGCTGTCTGTAACCCTAATACACACACAGACGCACGATCAGAATGTAACCGCGCTCCACTGCCAGCCACAACAGATTCAGAATCATATCAGCTGTGCAGCACAGCTTGAAGCAACAAACTGTAAACTGAATTCATCCGGGTCTGAGAATTCCTGGTCCAGAAAGGCTCTGTCTAGCAATGGTGAGTCGACGCCTGGCCCAGTGTGGTTTCAGATCACATGGTATGGAAGGACTCTTTCACTGTTCTCCGGCAGAGGCTTTAGCATTCTGGGGTAGCAGGGTGTGTCCCCCCCGACAGGAGCCCAGTGATGGAGAGTGGCTGGCCAGATGCTGTTTCATGCTAGATTAGCCCTCCTGTGGTCAATTTGCTTTTCCTAATGTCAGCTCCCCTCTGCTGTCGCCTAGCAACCGCTGCTGCAGCCAAGAGGCCCAGCCATGCATGCAGAATTCCACCTGCCATTTGTAAAGGAGGGTGTGTGTGTGTGTGTGTTTGTGTGCATGCATGTAAAGCGGGGTGCTGTGCATGTGTGAACTGGATGCCTTCCAGATTCAGGGATACTGAGGTAACCATAAAAAAAGAATTACAAATAATGTCTTTTTTTTTTTTTGGTGCTTGTTCCTTACACCGACTCTTCTCTCGCAAGCAAAAAGTCACATTTCCTTTTTTTTTAACACACTTCTTTATAGGTGTGTGTGCTCCTCCATTTGTCTTGCGAAGGCAACTGCTGTGTGATGATATATCGGCTGCTGGATTCTGCACGTATGTGTCTGTATACGCGCAGGAAGTAGCGAGCGCGAGAGCGAATGGATCTTGATTACATTTGCAAGGCATGAGCTGAAGTGAAGGTCTGAATGAGATGCTCGGTGCTCAGCGTTAACGGCACAGGAGCCTGATGCTCCTCTGAATGCAAGAGAAGCGTTTTCTTTTGTAAGTAACAGCAACCACGTCAATACCAGCTCGGCCCTCCAGCTGTACAGGGTTCTGAATGATTCGGCACCGGGACGATGTCGTTCCAAAGGAAATTAGCTCTGTGTTGTGCCAGAATGTGTTTAAGAGTGAGCTGAAATGTGTTTTGTGAATGCTCCAGATGTTTTTGGCATCACGCTTCTGTAGTCGACGGTTGATGAAACCCTGTACGTACCCTGCAATATTATGAGATTGTGTTTTTTGGTGGCAGTTACTCTTCTGAGTTGATGATGTGTTGGCAACCGAAAACTCGAACCTTTGGATAAAAGTTTATTTATTTTTTTTGTAAGTCAAACATTTAAATAATTGACATTACCATAACCTACATAGAGGCACAATAATATGCATAAAAAAAGGAAAATTAACAGTTTTATTTTCTAAATGTCTTTTAATGTTTTGTGCATTGAAATTTTGACTAATGAAACCATGTATGTATTGCCTAATTTCTTTTAGTGTTGTTCATGATTTTCTATGAATATCCAACTCAACTCAACTAATTAACTGTCCTATTTATTTATTTATTTATAAGTTGAAAAAATATTATTATTTATCTTAAGTTATAATAAATAATGACAACAATCTTTTTTTTTCTTTTTCTTTTTTTTTACAGTGACTGTATTTATTTGATAAAAAATATTCCTGGCATGTTATAACTTGTATCCCAAGTGTCACAGATACTGTATATTAATATAAGGCATTTTTGTAAAAGTTACTTAAATATCTTAATTAAACTAATGCCTAGTCCTGGCTTAAGCTAAGCCCTGTTTGTGAAAATGGACCTAAATGTCTTTTTTTGTCAAAAAAATTGATCCATTAGTTTTTTTTTCTTCAAAGAAAATCTGACTGACTGACCTTTGTCTGATATGATTAACATCTGCTTATTGACAGATGAATTTGAGACTTTAATGTCAAAATATTACAGTAGGGATGCTGAGACTATAATCCTTGTAAAGGTGCCACATCCTGTTTTTTTCCCAAATAATATTGTAATTGTACATTTAGATGACCTTTGCTGTTGTCTAGTGCTCAAGGTTAATCTAAAAAAAACCCTCCTCATACCATAACACTGTTAAATCTTAAGCAAACCTTAGAACCGACAGAACTGTATTAGATATGGAACAGACTGAAAACTAGCTAGGCCTGTTATTATTATTTTGTATGATTAGTATTTATTATTTTAATTTACCATTGTTTTCCCCCGCTGACCCTATCAGAACAGACCTGTGACCCATTTTTAGGTCACGACCTACCAGTTGAAAAGCACTGCTCTATGCTGCCGTCCTATGAACTGTCCTCTTGTTCAGCAATGCATGTAGTGTTCTTAATCCAGCGCCCGTATCAAGATTCCGGGCAGTGCTACAGAAGGGGTCAAGATTTGAACTCTCTCCTCAGCCGCTCGTTCAATTTGATTATAATTGACCAGCAGGCTGAGAGGCAGCGAGATAGAGAGAGAGCTGATTGTAAATACAGCAGCTAGAGAGCCACGTGTCTGCCCGGCCCTCTTCAGCCCGACTCGGGTAGAGTGTTTTAAAAGCACTGGAGCATGGGCCACTCGCCTATGGAGCGGCAGCCGAGAGCTTATGATGGGGCTGACCGGAGGTTTCTGCCTGCTCTCGTTCTCTTTTTCTCATAAACACGAGTGGCTTGTTCACACCAATGTTCTGGCCTGATCTTTTAAAATGGCCACCACTTCATCAACCACCCACCTCTGCTATTAAATACATCCGAATATATCCTGACACCTCTGCGGTGCCCACGGGGCACCGAATGCAGAGGAAGCTGTACAAGGTGTTTATAGTAGTCTCAGAGCTTTTACTAGTTGACTATATTGAGATTCTGAAGCTTCTGATGCTATTTAGCAAAGCTTATAGGACTTCATCATGGATTTAGTGTAATGAACAATGTTTTATGCAATTTTTTGCATGGTAAATTATGTAATTTTTCTTTTCTCTGTGCGAAAAAAGGGAATTGTTGTAGCGTCGCAAAACTGAAGTCGAGCCACTGATGTCACATGGATTGTTTTACAGATGTATTTACTGATGTTACGTTTCTGGATCTGGGTACTTTTCAGTTGTGTTGCGGTCTGTGGAGTGTCAGATAGCTCTCTGATTTTAAAAATATCAAAAAAATCTTTCATTTTTGGGTGAATTAATATAGTTGATCATTTATAAATATAAATTTTTTGATGTAACTAATGTTGATTTTCACTTTTCACTTTAATGGTGTTTGATCTGTACATCTCTTTTGATTCAGATGAGGTTATTTTTTACCTTTACAAAGCAACATTATGAATTGCCATAAGCAACACTTAAGTTAAAAATGTCTGCTGGATTTGTTTAGCACAAATACGCAACTTTTCACTTCATGTGGATCGTCTATTTGAACTTTTATACTGACGGCACCCATTCACTGCAGAGGATCCATTGGTGAGCAATTGAAGTAATGCTACATTTCTCCAGAACTGTAGAAATTGCTTATCTACTGCTTGGATGGCCTGAAGGGTGAGCGATTCCTTTACTTAGTGTAGACCACAGGGACTGTCCTGTGCACTTGACCAGCTTCAAGCACACCTGAAGAACAGCTTAACTGTAATGGTGTTAGATGTGTGTATGCTTGTGTTTGATTGGAGGCGAGTGGGAGGTGTGCTGATGTTGACCCAGAAGTGTAGTGATGCGTGGAGGACAGACAGTAGTGACAGCAGGAGAGAACAGGTTTCTCAACAGGTGAGAGAAACTGTCGGTCGTATGTCCCACTTACATGGCAAGTCCAAAATTTGGACACAACTACCCATTCGTTATTCATTTTATTTTTATATAACGTAAAGGAATCATTATTATTAATAATAAATAACTCAAATGAAAATATTGGCGTTATGTAGTAACCAAAATGTTAAATGTAAAATTGTTGAATTTTATTTTTATTATTATTTTTTTTTTATCTCACTGTTCCTATCAATGTGCATAAGTTGTTTATTCATAGTGCAAACCCTACAATGTGATCAAATAGGTTAAAATAGCTGTGCTAAGATATATAAAAATAAATTTTCAATGCAAAAAATGTGATTTCATTTGTTGCTATATACCACCGGTCACAATTGTGACCAAAAACACATTTTTTCACACACTTTGCCAAAATGTTTTCCCAAAATAATTATTGATTATTTCAAAGGGTTGCTAATGAAGCATCATTTGGATATTTTCATGTCTGGGAAAAATTTGGGATTAAACGGGTTAATACAATTTTATGGGAACCTATTATGGCCATTTTAACAAAATGTAATATTAGTATCAGGTGCCCTTAGAATGTGTCTGTGAAGTTTCAATTCAAAATACTCCACAGATCATTTATTATATAATTTTGAAAATGCCTTTTTTTGAGTCAACAACAGAGACGGCCTGTTAAAGAGATATTTACCCACCTATTTACTCACCCTCAAGTTATTCCATACCTATATGATTTCTTTCATCCGTTTAACACAAAGGAGATATTTTAAAGAATAAAAAAGTTGATGTTATACAATGACTTCCATGGTTTGGAAAAAAATATTTGTAT
The DNA here is from genome assembly GCA_032361065.1 of Enteromius trimaculatus. NCBI lineage: Eukaryota > Metazoa > Chordata > Actinopteri > Cypriniformes > Cyprinidae > Enteromius > Enteromius trimaculatus. The sequence goes on along the minus strand of JAUMHP010000055.1, from coordinate 5,310,710 downwards.
ATGGTATATGCATAGCCTGTGTCTTTATTCAGTTGCTTTTCTTCTCATTGTGAATTACAGGCCATATTAAAGTCATTTTGTGACTGACATACAACTAATTCAGTGCACTGCTGATTGGTTCCCCTCAGGCTGGCCACAGACAGCGTCAGGACACAGGACTGTGTGTGTGTGTGTACCTGTAGGCTTCTCTGATATTTACAGCAGGGTTCGTTCTTTATTTAATCATTGCCCCTGGGTTTCTCTTGGATGTTTAGCCTGCAGCAACTTTAGACAGCTGATGCCATATTTGGTCCTTACCAACAGGTCTCCCATTCACGGTACTCTGTTGAGACGGAGGATTCAGGGCTGGACTAGCAGTGTTGACAGGTGTGAAACACACAAACAAGAGGAGATGTGTATGTATCTGCTTCCTCACAACACATATATCTCGTCTTTCACTTCAATCCTGCGCATTTGTGAACATAAAGAAAGAAATGTGCCTGTTTGGATCAAAGACCCTGATATCACGATTGAGCACGGAAGATATATTTTCTCTTTCATTCATCTTTAAAATCCCAAGGCTTATAAAAAAATAAGTGGGTATTACTCTGGAGATAGTTTGGATATTGCACAGAGTAGGACAAAAGATCAGGGTATGAGAGATAGTTATCTCCAGCTTTACTCTACAGTCTACATTTACAGCCCAAGCTGAAGGAATGCACATTAAAATTTCAAGCTTTGTTAAATCTTATCTTCAGGACAATCGTTTTAAATGAACATGCTCTCCAACACTGGCTTCCTCAGCAATTTGCTAAGATCTCTAGTTAACCATGACCTTCTGTAAAGATTCAGCCTGTTTAAACATGACTGAAATGAGTTCAGGACAATATGTCATGGGGACCAAATACAAATAGGCCTAAATAAAATTGAAATAAGAAGTTACACGTTAATAATACAGTAAAAATGTTACAAATACAGTGAAATATTTTCAAATAATATTAAAATAGTATTACAATTATATGTAAAATAACTGTTTTATATTAAAATATATTAAATATATACCTTGATTCTGTGATGGCAAAGCTTAATTTTCATTTAATGTTTTACCTGATTGATTTAGAAATCATTCAAGAAGATTTAAGAAACATTTCTAATTATTATGAATGTTGAAATCATTGTGATCTTTGATGTTGTTGTGGAAACACTGATCCATTTTTTTCTTGTTAATTAAACAGAAAGGTCAAAAGAATTTGACAGAATTTATTTCAAATAGAATTATTTTGTAAAAAAAATAAATGCTTTTATTGTCAGAAAATATAATGTTTTATTAATAATAATAAAACATCTTTTTGAATGGAAGTAAAATTGTGTTTTTAATATAATATTACTTTTATTTTATTATTATCAGCCTCTGATGGTTAATCTAAAGATGAACCTGTAATGAGGTTTTTATTTAATTAAATATTTAGTCAATTTTGTATAGTTTCACATTCTGTTTGTTTTCTTTTTTCTTTGCCGCTGTGCACACAGAAATGGTTTATATCGCTGTATAAAAGTGGCTTGCCTTCGGGTTTTCACTTCTATAAAAATACTGCTTCAGTAGGCTTAGAACAGGACAGTTTGAGAGCTGCATCTGTTAGTAAATAGTTGTCAGTCTCTGACTGTGTGAATGCAGCCATCAAGCCTCCATCAAGTGGAGGAAAGTTTGAAGTTGAATGTCTCAGAACTAGTAGGTGTGTGTTGTTGGCTCAGAGCCAACTGGGTCCATGAACTGTGCTGACTGGCTGCGTGTGAATGATTTAGGAACTGGCTATCTGTCTTGCCCCAGTATCCTGCGTGTGTGTGCGTGTGTGTGTGTTTGGAATACAGAGTGAGAATTCATGGGCCTCTGAATGGAGGTTTGGCTCAGAGACTTCACTGTTGTATGTGACAGATGGTGGAAAACAGCAAGTGCTGAGGAGAGATATTCAAATCTGATCTTGGAGAATGTGAAGAGGGTTTCTGGCCAGAGCAAAGCCTCTTGCAGAGAGGAAGATAAAGAGAGGAAGGGAAAAAACTGAGGTGAGATCAGACAGAGGGAGAGGGCTTGATCAGATTTGTAGAGAAACCCAAAATTGCTTTTTTGTTTCTTTATATCCATTCAGGATGTTCTGAAAGTGGGAATTCATTCTTACTTTCTCTAGTTTCTCCATAATAATTTGTCAAGCTGATTTTACGGTTAGCTGATTCTCACATTAAAGCTCCACTAGAAATACTGATCTCATAAAATGTAAATACAAGAGGCCTCACTGGCAGTAGATATTTCTGTATATATACACCACACTAAAGATGTGCTTAACCACGACTATTTGATGGATTGCTTAAACGACTGGAGTAATTAATCCTAATGAGATCCAGAATAATTCAGCTGCTTTTAGAAAAAAAAGGAAATCTATATATATATGAACCTAATAAAAAAATAAATAAAAGCCTTAAAAGATTTAGATATATATAAAAAGTTATATAAAAGTTATAATGTGGCCGTTGTAAAGTCACAATTTCTTTCACCCCTTCGGTATAGCTCTAGTGATTTAAAGGGGATAAAAAATTACTACTTACAGTATTTTCTATTTTATACGTTTTTTTGTGTGCAAAATGTCTAAAGTCTTACAAACTAATAAAGCAATCTGTGTTTTTTTAATATGTACACTGTAAAAAAATCCAGTAAAAGTAGCATCTGTGGTTGCCAAAACTTACCGCTTACCGTTTGCTGTTGTCATACACGCAAATACAAAACACTGGTAAGAGGTATGACATCATGCAATCATGCAATAAAAACATTAGTTTTACAACAAAAGATGTCTAAAAACCCTAATTTATATAACTGATGAGAAAAAACCACAAAGAAAATTTTGAGCTGCTACAGAAAATTCTAAAAACAGTAGCAGTGTTATACTAAACACATTTAACATAGTAATTATTTAACACTGTACAATTACATGCAATTTCTCATTATATTAGATGAAATGTTTTCACTGTGTATATAGTAAGGAAACGTACCGTTAATCAATTAACAGATATTTACTGTAGCATTTTTACAGTCCTTTGCTATCAGATTTATTTATTTAACGAAAACAATCATTATCGAGATTAAAATAGTGCAAACTTTACAAAACTATAACACCTGGTATGGTAAATATATGTTTGTGTATATAGATTAGTAAGGATGTTGGTACTGGTGATGGTGGACCGCCTGGTCTGAGACTGAAGAATCAAGCGAGTGAAGCAGACCTATGCCGTCTGTCTCCTAATAAACAGGCACCAGATCCTGGGCCCTGGCCAGAGGGGAGCCCTGCCACCCAAACCGCCATCTCTCCCTCGCCCCTAGAGCCTAGCAGGGAGGCGAATGGCCACACGCCGTCTGACAGAAAGACAGAGAGAGCAAAGCCAGCGGGCCATATGTGTCTGGTTGTGAGAGGAACTCAAACCACAGACTGTCCAACTCAGAAATGCTGCAGCTGCCCAGCTCTTCCTCATGGCAGAATTAATGGAGCGCTCAGCGTGGAGAGGGGTGAAAAAGTCACAACTAAAGAGTAAGATGCCTTTTCGATGGATATACTGATTAGTATGTGAATAAGAGGTATATTTCTTTCATCAAATGTACGCTTGTAGTATATTATTTTATTGAAAGGTTAATCAAGTTATATCTGGCTCTTTTGAAATACTAGACCATGTTATAGAAGTGCTATTCTTTGTGAATTGCAGTCTACAGTGATAAATGCACACTTTACGTGTATTATTATTACACAGAAATATGTTAGGTTTGTTTTGTATGAAATCTGCTTTTCATCTCTACCAAAAAAACAAAAAATTATGAGCAATACAGTTGCATCTATGGTGTATAAATGATAAAATCATTTTGAAACTAAGTTGCAGTTATAAAAATACCACATTTAAAGAAATACATTTTCAGTTAGCTTTTTTTTTAATTATTTTGAAGATGGAATTGCCAGTAACTTCAGTCGTCAAATTTGTGGCCATTTTGTTAGCTATAATTTTATTATTTTATATTTGTGACCATTGACAACAAAACCAGTAGTAAGTGTTAATTTTCCAAAATTACGATTTATACATGATCTGAAAGCTGAATAAGTAAGCGTCCCATTGATGTATGATTTTGATGGATGGGGCAATATTTGACCGAGATACAGCTATGTGAACATCTGGAATCTAAGGGTACAGAAAAATCTAAATGCTGAGAAAATCACCTTTAAAGTTGTCCAAGTGAAGTTCTTATCAATGCATATTACTAATCAAAAATTAAGTTTTAATATATCTTCGGTAAGAAATTGACTAAATACTTTCATGGATCTACATGATCTGTACTTACTATCCTAATGATTTTTGGCAAAAAAGAAAAATCAATAATTTTGACCCATGCAATGTATTTTTTGCTATTGCTACAAATATACTCCAGGGACTTAAGACTGGTTTTGTGGTCCAGGGTCACATTTAGTGCCATAAAATGATTAATTACATCAATAGTTTTTTTTTTACATAATATAAGAGTGTATTTGGTGTATATATACATGTATAAATACAAACATGTATGCATGTACATATGTTAAAGAAAAATATTTTATATATATATATATATATATAATATGAAATATAAACATATACATGCATGTTATTTTTAAAATATACTGTGCGTATATGTATTTATACTGTACATAATAGATAAACACAGTACACATGCATATGTAAAAAAAAACAACATTTATTTTGAATGTGATTCACTGCAAAAATCCTTTGACAGCACCTATTATATTTTATTACATTATACTATATTTTTATTAAATTATATCATATTATATTTGGACACCTAAGTTTTATATAATGCAAATAAATGTACACAACAGACTATGATAGCAAGTGACAAGTATTTAAAACATAATTTAATTGTATCACAATCACATTTTTCTGGCAGGATGTGATGAAAACTAAGTATTTTGTAACTATTTGTAATGTGACTGAATATTCAGCATTGGTGAATGTGTGAAGATACCTGTTCAACAGGTGTGTATGGTCATATGTTCATATCACGAGAGATCTGTCTAGCTGTTGAATGTATTCATGTTCCGTTTCATGTTGAATGACATAACTCCTTATCTTCAGAGTGAATGTATGTCAGATTGTGAGATGCATTGCATAATAATTTGTCACATATGGCATCATCCCAGATGTTTACGGAAGACAGCAAATCAAACGGCGGATGTGTGCATTACTCATCTGCCGTGTCTTTCCACAGCAGATACCTCGCAAGGTGAAGCCGTCGTGTAATGAAGATATGAGCCCCATCAGTTAGATTCAATATCAGACGGATCAGATCTTCTGCCTTTGTTAGGAGACTGTGGGTAGTAGAGGAATTTTTAAAGAGTAGGCAGATGACTCATGATGCCGATTCTCTTCCTTCATGGGGCTTTTGCCTCATTAAATCCTTAACGGTGTGAAGAGACTTGGAACGACCTGATGGCTCTATCACACCCCTCGCCCCTTTTGCCCTTCAGCTCAGCATTGAGCCCTGCCCACCCCAAGGACACAGACCACCATTAAGCCCTGCCCACCCAACGCCACAGGCCACAAACCGAGGCTAACCATCCATGTGGTGTATCAGAGCACCCACTATCATACTAATTTGCTTTAATGAATCCTACACCACATTTTAATATTATAAATACCACCACGGGCAAATTGCATATCCAGTTATACGTCAATACAAGTGACGTTCGTACAGTGAATAGGGCTGTACTTTTTATTTTAGGGGTGATAAATGAATGAAACATATTTGCTTGCTTTTTATTTAAATTGTTTTCTTCATTGAAATCTTTTCTAGTTCTGAAAAGTGTTGTTTGATAGGTGGGCATGCCTTTTTGTTTCAACAGTGATTGCTGAATTATATCTGCTCACTTTTTGGTTAAAGATGCACTAATTATGTTTTCTTTGTACGGACATTTTAAACATCTGTTTATCTCTCTGTTAGTCCTATAATAGAAGTTTTAAGCAATCTTTAAATTTGTGAATCCATCAGCTCTCTAGTTATCATCAACACCCGTTGCAGTTGCTTCCTGGGTTTTTAGTTCATTTAATGCTTCATTCAATTTCTGCATCCTGTTTGCTACCGCAATACAACTTCGATTCTAGTTCACACAAACTTTGTACATAGCCTCTGACGACCCAGCATTTATTCATATTTTCTGGTATGTACTGTGCTGTGTATGTAATATAGTGTGTTATTAAATAGTTTTGATTGTTCATTTTAGAAAGCAAAATATAACACATTTTATTGATGCCAGGAGACAAGAGATGTTTCTAGAAGACTGATGTGACCGGGTTCCTCTCATGTGAGCGTACGTCATTTTAAATATTGAATATCATTGTATTTAACCATATTCTTCTACTACAGTATGTGCTTTTTATGGAAGCTTTTTAATGAAAGCTTTTTAAAGCATGGCTGCTTTGTAGTATTTGAAGGTCAGAGAGCTGCAGTAATTCTCCAGGAAGGAAACAGGGGGCGCTGTCCTCTCATGTCTGACTACATCACATCTGTCTGTTTTGTATTACAACATAGGAGAGGATATGCTTAATGTAATAACCTACTGGAAGTTTCCGTTCCTCTCTGCCAATCTCAACTTTTGTGTGAGTAATAACGCTGGCATTCACACTCATTGGGATAACTGATCAAATTCTTATCAAAAAGGTGCAGCTCAAGTGACATTCGGTGCCTGCGGGGTCTTGAGAAAATGAAAGTTCCCGGGAATATTTTAAAGATTAGTGTGTATTAGTTAAATCACCTCGTGTTACGTGAGGAGCGAGCTTCTTTTTCTTGAACACGACATGGGAGCACACAGCTTTCAACACCTTATTTTATTGTCCCAACATTCAAAAGTACAAATAATTCAAACACAACAGTTTTATGAAAAAGAAAAAAACATTTACAGCAAGTATTTTTTTCCATATTTTGTTTCCAGTTTCAGAAATGACCTAAACTAGCAAGGATAACATGAAGTCATTCATCGCAGTAATTTGATTCGTAATAAGAATAAGGATAATGAGAATAATATTAATCATAGTAACAATAATCAATAATTGATAGATAAGTAATAACGTAAGTAGGAGAGACCAGCTTGGTCCGGTGAACTTTTTTTTCTTTTTTTCATCTTTTTTTGTCTTTAAAGATTTATAGATTTTTCAGATAGTAAACAAACACATTTCAGGAGAAAATGAATTATGACAAGAGCCTTGTTCCTCACTTTGCCTTCCCTCCTACACTACTGGCTGATGGGTTCCTATTGGCAGGCTGCCACTATAAGGCGCTACAGGGGGAGAGACACTGCGATACGGGCACGCACTATAGAGGCACGGCCCCGCGTTTCTAACACCCCCGCAAACTAGACGCTCTCCCGTGCAGTCATCCACGCTCAGACACGCGGAGGGTGATGCCATTAACCAAAAGAGGAGGACGTAATGCAGGAAATTTGTTCGTACATCAGAACAACATTCTACTGGGGTCGTTGCATAATTCAAACTCCCAGCCGCAGCGGGGTTTGAGAAGGGCCGTGCCGCCGCCGTCCCCATAGAGACGGAGCAGAGGAGGATGGATGGCATTAGAGGTGGAGGAATGTAAGACTGCTCATGAACGTGACTTTTGTTTTTCGTTCTCCAGCATTCACACCGGCCTTAGCAAGAGCCAAGCTCTCCATTCAGGAAGTTTACCTCTCAAAATAGACTATATTTTAGAAAATATATAACAGGTGTCATCTATCAAATATTATCTGCTATAGCTATTTTTGTTCAAACCAGTACAATCAGAGTCAATGCTTTTTATTCTTTTCTCCTTTTTCTGGAGTGTCAGTGTGGTTTAGATGAAGGTTACAGTTCAGATGAATCGATGAATCATACTAAAACAATGGACACATATCGATCAGTCAAATTAGGGCAGCAAAGCCTGACATGAACGTCGTCGAGATCCATGAGAAACTACATTTCAGACCCACATTTTTGCATAAAGTTTAATCACAAAGCAACGGTAGTGTGTGGAGGGAGGGCGGGAAGTGGCTTTTAAAACTACACAAACTTATCACAGGTTATATTGAACCAGAACAACTGTTATAACATTCTATTAAGACTAAACTTTATTGAAAAAGATTTAAAGATTTATGTTTAACAAGACAAGAAAAAAGCAATAGCAAATTGAACTATCGGCTAGGTTATGCATAGCGAGTAACTGTTTCTATTAATAAGGGAAGAGCCTCACCAACCCTCTTGACATTTTTTTCGTTTTTGACTTTTAAATTTTTTTGTATTGTAATTTTGATATATTGGTACAAAGCACAAACGTACTAAAATTTCTCAGTGCACAGGACTAATGGAAGAGCGTCTCCCCTAGTCATTTGTTCCCTTTAGCTCGGAAAGACCCCCCCCCCTCCCTGTACCAGAATCACGCAAAAACACAGACAACATAAGAAAGGAACAAGTAAATAAATAAATAATCGAGATAAATAAATAATTTAATCAATGAGACAATCAATCAATCGATCAATAAATAAATACAGATTTTTCTCAAGAAGCGTTTTGTTCGATTTCTTTTTGCTGCGGCGGTAAATCAAATAACTCGATCCAATTTTTCAGTTCTTTTTTTTTGCGTTTTTTTTTCTTTATCTTCACAAGCGACATGACAACATATTAAACAGGATTCCTCACGAGTTTTTCTAAGTAACTGAACCATCACTTCATAAAGTTTTCATATGAAAAAAGACAATCCCGAACGAAAAACAGTGACAACTCAGATAGATATAGATATTGGAACAGAAAATGTTGACTATATATCATCTATTTGTACACAACAAAGAAAGACACAGTCGTAATAGATCCTTTGAGGAAACAAATACTAGACTAACAGAACTAGCTAATTATCGCTGAATTTCGACAAACGCTGTACACTCAGCAAATAACCTAGAAGTAAGCAAGCCAAAGGAACGTCGTTGCGGACGCCCGAATTTGTTCGTCTTGGTGTTCTCCAGACCAGACGGCAACCGACAACGGCGATTTGGAAAGAATAAACATCAACAAAAGAAAAACAGCAGCTTAATATAATGCCAACATCGAAATTTTCTTTTTTTTCTCTCTAAACAACACGAAGAACAACAAAGTTGGATATTTAAGATATGTGAACCATGTAATATAGCACCTACTGTTGATCGCTAAAGGAAGTACATCTCGAATGCGATATCACAAAATCATAGCGAATTAAACGTAACCATGTATATGTCGTCCGAATGGAGAAAGAAGTGTGTGTGCGCACGCGTGTGTGTATCTTTATTACTAATATCCCAAAGACGGATGGTCTAACGTAAATGAGTGGACGATGTGTGGCCTTGCTTTGGGCTCTTGACTGTGAAGATATGATTGGCCTGGGAAGACCCCTCTCCCTCTCCTATTGGGTATCGCTGTTGAATAATTACTACTATGAAAAATTACCTGCCTGAATTTGCATCCCTTGATAAATTCTTCCATCTACAAAATTCCATCGCCAATCCGGTTCTCCCCGAAAAACAAACGACCTTGGATCCTAAAAAGTACCACGGCAGAACGAACAAGACAAGGTGGCACCTGACCCCTCCCCCCGTCCCTAATTAGCCAGTCAAAATATTTTTCTCTTTTTTCAAATCCAGATTCTTGTAAAAATTCTTCAATAATTATTTTAATCATTATTTATAAAAATAGATCTTCTTTCTCTTTATTTTTTCATTTTTTCTAAACGCATTTTCAAGCAAAGAGATTTTCTCTTTGGCAACAGTGTGTGTGTAGGTTTTTTTTTTTTTTTTTTGACGCAACGTGTCATCAGGAGCGCTAGCCCGTCCCTTCCCTCGCCCCTTCCCCCTGAATCCCCCGTGAGGACAGACGTGTGTTTTGTTTGCAGTACAAAACCAAAACTATGCTAGAAACATCTTCTGCATTAGAGAAAAGGGATGGCCTCATCCCTGTCAATTCATTTTGGGGAACTCTAACAATTTACACCAAAACAAATGAATGAATGATCACTGATTTTTTTTCTTCTTCTTTTTTTAAAAAGAGCCCCCTCCTGTTCTCTTACCAGGGAGGTGGTTATTCTAACGACAGTGGATCCGGATTTAAAAAAGAAAGAAAAAATCCTGAATCGACACCAAGAGAGTTCGATCTAAAGAAGGACATTTTCTTCTTCAAAATAAGGGCGGTCTGGTTTTGCTACTGTTTACAGAGAAAAAAAAAGAAAAAAGTAAAAGACAACCACAAGAACTCAAGAAGATATACAACAGAATCCCTGTACCACTTCCAGGGTCTCCAAATAATGAATATTCTCAATTTGTCATTTTGTAATACTTAGGCAACATTGGCTTATAGGTCCAAAGTTATATTATAAGCCATATCCAGTTCTTTTTTGTGGGTTTGTTGGTTGGGTGTGTTCCTGTTTTGAGTAGCTGAGTGGGCAGAGGTGGGTTTTTAGTATTAGAGGAGCTGTAAGGAGCTACACAAGTGATGGGAGGGGAGTTCAGGACTTGTGGGTCTTGTTGGTCTTGAAAGACACTTGCAAGACACGGTCACCCAACCGATACCCATTGAGACTGGCGATGGCCATGGCCGCTTCGTCGTAGTTCGTCATGGTGACGAAGCCGAACCCCTTGCACTTGTTGGTGTTGAAGTCGCGGATCACCTTGACGTTGTTGACGGCGCCGAACGGTCCAAAGAGCTGCCACAGGACGCTCTCATCCGAGTCCGGCGACAGGTTGTAGACGAAGATGCACCAGCCCGTTCCTGTGTGACCGGGGATATTCATCCCTACTAGACTGGTCATGCTATCGATGGTAATGGGGGAGAACCTGCAGGACGAGAGAGAGAGTGAGAAAAATGCGTAAGCCAAGCTGCCATAAGTTAAAACTTCTAGCTGACTCTTCAAGGGTTACTTTAGCAATTTCAGTGCCACAATCTTTTCAGCCTGTCTAAATATCTGCTCCTTGTTTTTCAGGCGGAAGGCAACCGGAGTTTTTTTTTTTTTTTGAATGCAGAGTGAAAAGGCTGCGCCCCAGTGCTGGCTGCGGGGGTCCGCTCCGAAGCGACAGGTGCTGAGGCGCAGCATCTATTGGGGAACTAAATTACAGGAACTCTGCACATTAATACCTTCGAAATTCATCAGAGATTTCGCATGCAACCGAGTAAATCTGCTCTCATTCTCCTTGTAATCTTTCCATTCTTGCCTTTTTTTCCCTCCCTCATGATACAGAGATTTGAATGCTCAGTTGATTTCACTTAATTGCCTTTCCGCTTAAAGGAAATTTCCACTTTAAATAAAAGGTAAATTGGATAAAAGGTTCATTTCGTGTGCCACCTCTCAAGGAATGACTATAGGCATTATTGGGGTGTGCTTTAATTGAGATTTCCGCTTTGCTGCCGCCGTCGTCTTCGAATCCGAAAAGGTTTGGGGAGGGGGATAGGAAGCTGCCAGCGAGCAGAAAATGGAAGCTGCGCTTTCCAGCCAGCTAGCACGGGGAACAGAGTGTATTCCACCCACACCCTCTGCCGCTCCGCAGTGTGTGACTGTGATCGATAGCACTGCACGGACTACAGGGCCGGCCAATTCCCTGCTTCTTGTTCTGCCAAGAATTACTCAGACGTTTCATCTGCGTTTTAGCCCGTTCGTCCTGGCAGAGTCAATACATCTGTCTCTCTTTCGCTTTTGTGTCCTGTCGCTTGCGTCTCATTATGTAAATGAAGGGTATAATGGTAAGTCGGCTCACTTTGCGCCTTGTGACAAGCAACCATCTCATGACTTCAATTATACTGGTATTTCTGTGTAAATAATGAATCCGTAGCCATTATTCATCGAATTTGGCTTCGTGGTAATTTGTATGCCAGTCATCTGCGGGCGAGCGGGTGAGGGTCGGACTAGCGGATTGCTGACACAGAGGTGTCTGGTGCCTACTAGGGCAGGGCCGAGTGCTGTCTGTTGTTCGAACTAAGGCGAACAGTTGGACGAGGAGTTGCATAGCAACAAGCGACTGACCTAGAGCCATCCCACCCTTCCGAGCTGCCCACCTTCACCTAGCGATGCTCACTTCTTCAGACTGGTCTTTGTTCATTAATTACCTTCCACGGCGTGCTCTGTGAGCACAACGCCTCCCCAGCCCCCCGTCGGTTTCACCTCCCCTAAATTTTCCCTCTTGAGGCAGACGGGCTTATTTGACAGCTGATCTCAGCGAATGTAAATAAAAAGGAATCTTTCGTCTCGTCATTTGTTTTGAAAGACGCTGCGCCTCATTTGCATATCCTGTTTCCTTGTTGCACTTCCCGTTACTTGTCAGTTTTTGCCAAAAAAAAAGCATGTTTTCTTTCGAACAACAATCGTTAAGATTCTGATCAGCCAGTGCCAAAACGCAAAGGACTTTTCTAGAAAGAGAAGAAATCGAGTAAATGCGGAGCCTTTAGTCTTAACGGAGAGGAATCTGTGAAAAAAAAAAAAAAGAAACGTGCACAATGCACAACCTTTCATGCTACTCCCTCCATCTTAGCCTTGAGTGTTCGAGGGACATCAAAGTGTTTCAATAGATACTAAAATATGCAGCAAAATGTCATAAGCACTAAAACATGTTCAAAAGAAGCCTTTTCACTACATCCACAGCAGCACAAAGCAAAAGAACATGAGCAAACCCAACTGATCAGAGGCTCCTTAACCTGCAGTGAAACACTACATTTCCTGCAGGGATCCAGGTGAGCTGTCACCCCCTCCGTCTCGCTCTAGACCAGCTCATTCCAACAAATAAAATGGAAACAAGTAGACGAAAAACCTAATAGCCTTCCATCGATCCTTGCATTTTAGCTGTTATATGTAATGCAATGGGAATATACATAAATTTTGTTCAATTGTTGGCAGCGTGTAACCCTGAGCTGGACGGAGGTACGGCTTCAGCTCCTGAATCCTATGGAGGCCACGGTTCAAAACAGGAGCTACACAACAATAAAACACAAAATACCAAAACGGAACTCATAAAAAAGTTTGAATCATCATAATCAAACACTACAAATTATAAAATATACTTACACTTTTAGGGCTACAGATTGATAGGTTGAAATAAAACAATAAAAAAATCAAGTAAAAAAAATAATAAAGGCAAACGAACTAAAGAGAAGGGAAAAAACCTTGAACTGAACTGAATGCATGTGATTTTTAAAAAAGAAGGGGAAAAAAATCATACTGTCAAACATGGACATCTGGCATTCGGTGAAGTTTTAATTACCTCTTAACGCCATAGGCCATATTAAGCAAATTGTCCAGCCTGTAAAGAGAAGGAGGGTTCTGGGGTTAATGCCAGGCAGATGGTTGACTCACTCAGTGGAACTAATGCTACATCCCTGCCTCACTGAAGGAAGACGCCCATCTAGCGATGGGCCATTACACTGTGCTGCCCCATCAGGCATCTCACAGAGTCAATCATACAACCAAAGAACAGCAGACTTGCAGCAGCACTAATGGTAACAGGAGGCCACTTGAATGCCCACCCAGTTATTTGGCCTAACAGTGCTGCAGTCTTAAAGTATTATTCTAAAATATACACTGTATTTTTTAAAACAATATGGGAAGTTATAATCAAATTAGGAATGATTTATAATGCACTGGTATTTATTTATATTTGTGTATGCTATGTTTTCTAATATGATGAATATATATATATATTTTTTCATATCTTAAAGTTGCTTTGAATAACCCTGAGCTGGAAGCAGATCCAGTGGAAGCCACCACGCCTTAAAAACAGGAGTTTACATTTATTTGGGTAATTTTTGGGTAGTTTTTTTTTTTTTTTTTTGTCATATGTCTAATATAGTAAAATAAAGAATTCAGATAAATTCGCCCAAAAAGAATATATTGTAATACTTTTAATGTTTTAGTGTAATGGTGACAATTAAAGATTGATTTAAGAAGGATATGAGCAAATCGAAAACAAAAGTCAAAAAGAGAAATAAATGAATCATACAAACAGATACTCAGAGTGAAATATAAAGAATAAATCTTAGTGTCTAAATAATATGCTATTGTTATGGATAAAATTGGTCAGCATAACTGAAAACTTTAATATAAAATGAAATTTCAATGAAGTTGGAGTCAGGATGTAATGCAGCATTAACTGGGAGTGCCCTTTCTTCTTCTTTCTGTCTCTTTCTTGTGCAGTCTCTCTATTAGCCCCACTGACCCAGTGGGCCGGTGTATTACGCTTTCCTTCCACGTCAGTCATTCTCATTTTAGGCTCCCGTCTGTTTGGCTACTCTGCGACCTCCGTCCCTCACTCAGCTCGGCCTTGTCTCATTTCCGATTAAAACTGCTGCAAGATGGCCGACAGGGCTAATTACTGCTTTCTCACATTTAAAAATGAACTTCTCCAGAAAAACACACACACGTACACATGCTGGCCCTCCCTCTCCGCAGTGGGTCAACAGTTGGTGACTCTGCCTTCTGTGAACTTCGAGGAAAAAAGGAGCCAAAATAAAGCGAGGACATTCAGCGTGTCGAGTCATTAAGATGCCAATTAGCCAATTAGAGAGGCAGGTTGCTTTGTGGGTAAATGAGTTAATTGGAGAGAGGGCTCTGAGGTGCAAGAGCAGGCGATGTGTTAGATATACGCAGGCGTGTCTCAAACCAGCTCAGCCCGGCCTACAGCTTTTCACACATCCTCTCCAAACACACACACAACACAATGAGGCCTTTGTAAGGCCGACTAATACATGCAAATGGGACTTATCCTTTTCAGATCTCTTCAATAATAAGTGCTTGTGATGTATGAGGAATTAATTACTGATTTCTGTCATCAGTATTGCTGTGCAGTGCTAATTGCTTGACGAGTCCTGTTTGTCTAAACAAAGGATCTTTTGCTTTAAAGTAAACATCATGCCGACACTTCACACATCTACTGTAACTCATCCAAAGTATTTTATATTTATGATATAAACTGAATAATAAAATATTTTGAATGGTTCTTATGAGCTGCATACTAGATTCCATTATGCTTCCATTCATATGATTGTGAATGATAAAGATAAAAACATCACAAATTAAAAACCTATTCATACAATATAAAGAAAATATATGGTTTGCTTATTCTAAGCTCAATGGTTAGCATTTATGAAATTGATATTTCAAATTCAGGCTGCGATTATTTGACAAAAATGACTGAAATGGTAACATTATTAAATGTTTTATATTTCATATTTACTGGGGAAAAGAACATTTCTTTCAGGATTATTAACAATAATGACAATTTAAAATAATAAATAAAGTTTGGGTAATATTATAAATGCCTCAACTGTCACTTCTGACTAGTTGAATGCATTACATTTGAATGGAAATGTATGTGTTATATTATTATTTGAAATTCATAATTTTATTTCAGTACAGGAACCCTGGTCTATGACTATATCCTGTTGCCAAAGTAAATTTGCATATATAATTTGCATATGTAAGCAGTGGTTCAAAAATCTACTAGTTCAGCTAAGCATATACTATAATGTCTTTTTTTGTGTGTTGATTAAACCAAGAAAATAATTTCCTTCCTCCTACAAGCACAAAAACACTAAGTATCATTATGCTATATGGCTAAAGCTAATATTGATACCACATTCAATGTCTGCTTGATTGTGAGTTGATATCTGCTGCCATTAAGCAGTAAACTCTCACTGCAAAATGACCTCATCCATTTTGGCAGGCTTCGCCAGCTCGAAGCTCATAAGACGTGACTCATAGTCAATGTGAATTAGTCCGCGAGGAATGGAGATCTTAAGAAAAGTCCTAGCAAGTCAACGGCAGGATCAAAAGGTGTTGTTATTGTTGCCTGTGACTAACTATATGCGTAGTGAGGGGACACAGCAGAGAGAATTTACTTCACATAGCCTTTAAAAAGGTTGAGAAGCGCTGCCCAGGGCTGTAAAGGTGTTAGCTGCCAGAGTGAAGTTATTGCTGGCCTGCTGAACTGAAATGAAAGGAACAGATGTGAAATGAAAGAAGGGGAGGATGGCGTATGAGAAAAAAAATTCAGAGGGACATAGTGAACGACAGAACCCCACTGTCTCTTATCAGTCCTTCGCTTCGGTTTCTTTTCTGAATCTCATTTTGTTTCTGCAGATTTTGGGAGCAGCTATTCCTCGGTGGTGACGTGACAACACATGACTTGAGCTATACAGGTAACACTTTCACAATCCAGACACCTATTTTGGTTTGCTATTCCACCAATTTTGATGTGAGTTTCAAAGGAAGCTATGTAAGACAATGTACATATTATTATTATTATTATTATTATTGTAGACTGACTGTATTTACCTGAACCTCTGCGCTTGGTGGTGGAGGGGTCCCGGGTAGCGGCGGTTGGGGGATTGGTACAGCTGCGACAGTAGCGCCTGGCTGGTCTTCTGGCTGGGGTTGTTGGCAAACTTCACCGTAATGGGCTCTGCGGCACCTGAGGGCTTCTGTCCATTCAGACCCTTGATGGCTTCCTCCGCTTCTATCCTCTTATCAAAGCGAATAAAGCCCACACCCCGCGAGCCACCTGTGGGGCCAGCACACCAGAAACAACACACCATACGCTTACTGGCTTTATCCGGCCTGCAGCAGCAACATCAATGATATGTTCAAGTCCTCCTGGAAAGTTTGGATGTATGAGTTAGAAAGTCGTAATTATGGTGGTTCTCTACAAAAATTTCTTGTAGATTTTGAAACTCTTCTTAAAACAGACACTACATGCATTGATTGCATCATACACTGATGTTTACCCACTCAGAAACTCTGCAGTGGATGGGTGCCGCCAGAATGAGAGTTCAAACAGCTGGTAAAAACAATCCACGTGACTCCAATTCATCAGATAATGTCTTGCGAAGAATGTATACCCCCTACTGTATTTGCTTTATTTGGATTTTTTTTTTTTAATTTTTATTATTCTTTTTTTATTGGTTGGTTTCTTCTCCTTTGATGTAAAAATGTTCCATAAAAAATAAAGTAATAAGATAATGTCTTGTGAAGTAAAAAGCTGTGTGTTTGCAAGAAACAAATCTATCATTAAAACTTCAACATGCTTCCTGTTATTAGTGAAAAAAAGTTACCTCATCTGAAAACAGTTCTAAAGGTGGAGGTGGATTTTGAGAAGAGGGCAACAGGAGATTGACTTTTTCACTGGAGGAAGCTTTATTATAAATTTTGGCCAGAAGCAACAGTTTAAAATGAAAACGCCTTGTTATTACAAACACAGCTTTTCGCTTCACAAGATGTTAATGCATAGAATGGAATCATGTTGATTAATTGTGGGTTATTGTAATGTTTTTATCAGCTGTTTAGACAATCTGATGGCACCCAGTCACTGCCGAGGAACCATTGGTGAGCAAGTGTTGCAATGCGAGAAACTCATTGGATGTCTTAAGGGTGAGCAAATTTTCACTTTTGATTGAACCACTCCTTTAAAGAAAGTTAAAAATCCCTCCCCACTGGTGTGGTGGCCTTTTCGTGCTCAACTGAATACAGTCTTTCCAACATGACTTGAACGCACCAAACACAAACGCACACACTTCCTGTCTCGCACACCTTCATTCATAATGATTCATTTCTATATTTAGAGCCCGAAAATGATTCGGCGTCGAAAGCGACAAATGACAGAGACATGCAGCCTGTGTGACGGATTCTATTGCTGGTGTCACATTATGCAAATGAGGCGCGATGAAACGGAGCGATTCTATTGGCCGACCAGCATTCCGGCGCTGTCAGGCAGACGTGTAATTTGTTTTCTTTTCTTCATGAGAGGATGGCGATATTGTGTGGAGATGCTGTCGCCCCGCTGGTGTGGAAATTGAGCGCGTGTGTGCGACGGCCTCATGCTGTGTGGTTTGCGGCAGCTGACGGCCACACGCCACCTCATGGTATGAAGCTCGTCTGCGATATTTCCGGCGTTTCCAAGGCGATGGTTTTGACCGCTACCTGAAAGTAACATTTAAAAGAGCCCGGCTTACTGGGAGGTCTTTTGTTGGGTTAGTTTTTAATGAGACGATCCTTCTGCTCTGAGGAGGTGCGTGTGGAGATGACTTGCCAAGAGGGCAATTTGCATAATACAATGAACACGTATTTGTGTGCGAGCATGTGTGTCTGTTCTCTGCTTTCTATATTGTCAGTTCGTTCTCCTCTCACTCTCTCAGCTGTCACCCGCTAGTATTGATGTTTTCTGTTGTGCTGCCTGATTGTCTATTCAAATCAGTGTCTTTTGATACGTTCCGTTCTGCAAACAAATATTTGCACACAATCTTTTCAATGCAGTGAGCTTTCATTCAGACTGCGGCTGCATTACTCTCTTTCCCTCGCAGCGTGAGTCATTCCTGACAGCTTTTCACTTTTCCCTCTCCCTTCCTAAAACCTGCTCTCTTTAATTAGACCGTCAGAAGTAAGGCTCGAGGAACGAAAAGCATGCATTATTCCAGAGAGTTTAGGATGCACGGTTAGCTTCGTGCTCACCGCGCGGAGTGATGTTGAGGTCAAAGCAGAATCCTTCGAAAGTGGAGCAGAGAGAGGAAACTGGGAATGACACCTCCTCTCTCTGTTCCTCTCTCTGTCTAGAAGATATTTGACATGCAACAGCTCAAGTATCTAAAAATACAAGAGATTACACATTCCGTTTCATAAAATTTTGATCCGAAACTAGACGACTTTTTGTTTCTGTCTGTCAGTTTAAGTGCACGGGAATGAACTGATGGATCTGACATAAACTAACGTTATATGCTATCTGTGCTTTTGCTTGTTTAGGCTGAACACAATCACCGGCTGAGTCCGAAAGCGGGGAGAGGAAGGCATCAAGACATGTCCAAATGCAATGTCTGGTAACATCCCTTCTACTATAATGCCTTAATTGCTTTTGAAGGCAGCAAGGATGTATTCTCCACTTATTCCACAATGTGCGGTTTGACGGTTGGTGGAATAAATAGAAACAGCATGTTTTTTTTATTTAGTGTTTTGTTTTTTTAGCATATGGCTCGATTTATTTCTAGAAGAAAGTATTGTGTTGACTAAATGTTTGTTTTTAAGGATTTTTTAGCTCGTTAGATGGTGTTCTTCATATACCACGCAATGTTTTCAATTACGAAATTACACAATTACGAAACACCGATTCAGAGGTTAAAGATCAAGTCCTTCCAAACCTATGATTTGGCTATATTTGGAAAATCCTTTTCTGCACTGTATTATATACAGTACAATATGCACAATATGCAGAAGCATCAGAAACTGTTTAAAGTATGCTGCATTCAGTGTAGAATGCTCAGTATTTAGTAAGGCTGGAATATGCTGCACAATTTTCTGTCCTGATTTAAAAAAAAAAATTGTATTGCTTCTTTTTTTGAACTGTCCTAATTTTTACGGCAATTTACAGTCAACACCAGTTGCTGAAAGTTAGATCCAGTCTGAAGTTGACAGATCACATAGAAAATCACATACAGTAGTCCAACTACTATGAATCCATTCAGTCAATGGATAATAAACATGTTTGATATTTTGAGCAGTTTTATAACACATTTTATTTTCATTTGTCAAGCGTAGCAACAATGTGCACATTTCTGTGTGGGTTTGTTGTGATTGGAACAACTTGGATCCCCAGCCGTTTAGTGTATGATGGCCAGTGTTTTCTGTAGTGCATTTCAGCCATAATAAGGATGCTAGAATTCTATCCTGAACATTTGCCATAACAAGTCATAACATCAGGGTCGTGTACAGAGTCATTCATATTTAAACTGAGAAAGCCTTTAATTTCTGTTTCAATTCCTTGAACTGAACTGAAGTAGAATAAAATTAAACTGACATTCATATAAGTGGGATTTTTAAATAGAAAGAAATTTGAAGGTTGAATGGACAAAGCATTATTTGAAAGCATTTATCACTGAAGGTTCAGGCCTTATAGACAAATATTTATAGTATTTTTTTTTAATACTTTATTTAAATGTTTCATGATATTTAATAAATTATATTTTGTGTGCATAAGTGGAAGAATAATTATTTTACCAACAAAATATTATTTTAATCCATGCACTTCTTCCTGTCATTCCCAAGAGTCCCAGTCAAATTCAAACTTGTAAATTGAAAAGGGGCCAATTTTTCATTTCAGAATATTGTGCATCCCTGCATATCATTATGAATGATTAATCTAATAATAGTTAAACAGCAAACTAATGTCTATTATTTCCCCTGAAAGTTTGTTTTGTATCATACCTTTAAAAAAAACAATGCAGAGCCGTAGGGCAGGTAGTCTGTAGTACGATTCAATCCAGAGGTTTTCGGAGAAGTGCACTAACACAACTATAATGAAATCGTGATGGGATCTTGGTTTCCTCGGGTAGAAATAGTGCTGACCAGTGTCATTCAGGCTGGGACTCAGCAAACAGCTGACGATCTACCAGCAGAATCGCTAAAATTAGGGTCCACAAAAAGCTTGCAGTTTAACGGTTAAAAAATGCAAATGGCGCCTTAATGTTGACTGTGCTTTACTTTTTTCCTTTCCCCTCGCTTCCCTGACATTACCATAATGAGCCTGCAGCCGTTTCTATAACAGGCTGCCTAAACAAAGCAAGCGGCCGGGCTAAAACTGGAGACACTGGCACCGCTAGCTCCTTTTTAGCGCTTATCATGAACCGACCAGAGTTACGGCTACAATGTGCCGGTTAACAGCACTATTCTCCCGGTAATCACTCCTGCCTTACGTAACTTTCTACCTGTACTTATCTCGGCTCAGCACACATGAAGCCGGAGAATGCTGAGTTTAATAATAACCGTGACACACAGAGCGAGTGCACAAGAAACAGTGGCAAGAGACCGCCATAGCCGGCCTGACAAAGCGCTTTCCATTGCACGCCCACTGTTCTGGTCGTCGACACTTACTGCGTACGGGAGAGAGAGAGAGAGTCCTCTGGGGGAAAAAAAGGGAAAGCTCAGAAAAGCTCGGCTGTTAATGAAAGCCTTCTCTCCTCTGTCTGAACATAAGCACCTCTCCGTTGTCTCTCATTCTCTCACTTTTAAGTGGCTGTGCCAACTGTATGGAACATTTATTAAACTAGTGCGCTAAATATATTATGAGGAAAAAAAGCCTACACCTCTTTGCCGTAGCTTCTGCCTAATCAGAGAGAGGAGAGCGACGTCCTCGTTTTATGTAACTTTTAGTTGCTGCCGCTACAGATGGTGTTTGAAAAGGCTCTGTAAGGGAGTTCTTTGAAGACTTGAGCAGCTCTTTGCCTGGTTCTGCCGGCGCGCTGCTATAAATCCATCTGTTTGTCCTTGTGTAATTGGAGGCCAAGGCAGCGGTGTCATGGCATGCTTTGCGATGTCTGGTGGAGCATCTCCATTCATTGTATACATCACAGATCCTTTGTGTTCGACAGGCCTTGATTTGGACACTCGTCGTGCAATGTTGGCTCAAATGAATTTTGACGTTGTGTTTCTAACTGCTTCTGACAGCTCTCTCACACTGAATAGTTAATGGAACTCAAGTCGTGGGAAAATATCAATGAGCCGGAAAAGAAAAGGCGGCGGAAGGCGTAGCATTTTAAAAGAGGGATTTCTGCAAGTAGCTCATGGGAGCGCAGTCGTTTTTCACTTAAGAGCAGCCAGCGTTATGGATCAATTGTATTTGCTCTCATTGACGAGACATGTATTGACTGCTAGGCAAGGCTCGGCGGAGCCTCTCTGAATATTTGACTATTGATCAGAGGGCCAAACCTATCATACTTCACTTAGGTAACATGGTAGCTTTAAGTACTCATGCCGTAGATTCAGTCAAATGCTCCAAAGCTTTTCAAATCCCTGCAATTTAGTCACATTTCCCAATAAACTCAAAACAAACAAATACACCCTAGGGAACGAGCTATATAAACGAGACATGTGGGAAGAGGACTTCCATCGCAATACATTATCCTTTCTGTGAGGGCGAACAGAGAAAATGCTTCCCTAATTGTTACCAAGAAACTTGTGACAAGGATGTATGATGTATTCTTATTTCAGGAAGGCAAAGCCACTGTTAGTTTATCATGCCATATGTGTTTGCCTTTATTAATGACTTTTTGTGTTATTTCAGGATGCTGTGTTATTCTCGATAGTGGCGTATAGAGGAATATAACACAGAATTAGATTAGATTAGCCTTAAGAAGCATGTAACAGATGTTGACTTGATTTTTGAAAATAAACAATCTTGATTGGCATCGTGCTGGCTATGTGAGGGCTACCAAACTGACAAAAATATGATTTACACATTAATGAGTAGGGACAGAAACTGATTTTGCTTGAGGTTCTTATTATAGTTTCTATTAATGATTCTTGCAGTATTTTGGGGCGGGGGGAAACCCAACTAATTTATCCTAACTGTGCATGATATATCATACTAATGTTTTCAGTGAGACGTTAATTGGTTTAGAAATTCAGTATCAGTGATTTTGTTCATCAGTATTCATATACGTATGGGGGGAAGTGTTGTTGTATGTAGCACAAATGGCTTGCAATGATTAAATTCTCTTAGCATATGAATGGCCCATGTGACTGGTGACAATCTGAGTTGTCAACAAGTTAACTATTAACTGATCTTGAGTAACACGTCTAATCCTTCTTTAACTTTAACCCTCATATTAGGCATGCAGAATTCTTTTTTGTCTTTCAGGGTTTCGCAGTAGAGTTGTAATATTTGCTCAATGTATCTTTACGGCAGCCCTCTGATCAGTAGCTTCACAACACTCCTCGATTCTAGCAACTCTGGTTTAATTAATCATTAGGCTTTCTCCTGAGGACCCTTTTCTCCAGGGAAGCTTTTGCAGGGCCAGAGGAAGGATCCGTGTCAAGGGAGGAAGGCCTCTGTGTGTATTTGTGCATGTGACCGTGCAGCGTTCCTCAGCAGTTCTTCAGAAAGGCTTCGGCACTTCTAGAACGTGGAGTACATATTCCTGTGGCTTATGCGATATTGTTTGCATGGTGAGTGCCGTTATGAATTATGCAGTTGTAAAAATATTGAATGTGTAAGAAATTCAGCTCCATGACCAGTTATATCCTGGTTGATTTATTCATGATGTTGGAGGAAGGATAGGCCAAGGAGAAGACTGGATGATTTAAAATAGACTCATTAGTCTTTCCATGTGATGGACTTTTTTTTTTTTTAGTGTTCGATGATTATTAAGATTGGGATCCATGTTTACGGTCAAATACAACATGCACATATTTACAGAAGATGACTATAAAATTGAGTTTGTGTGTGTAGTTTCTATTACTGGGTTTCAGTGGGTCTTAAAAGGGTCTTCAGAAGTCTTAATTCCATCAAATGAAGGTCTTAAAAGGTCTCAAATTGGAAATTCTTCTTCAGTATTTTTTTTTTGTCTTCCAATACAAAAATCTAAACACATTTAAATCAAGATACATTTAATTTAGATGCAAAAAAAAAAATTGGAACAAATCAAGTTTTGTTTAACTGAATCTGTCAGTAGGCTGTGAAAACTTGTCTTCCCTTTGAATTAATAAACTCATACATTTCTCATTAAACAATTGTATGTAATCTTGCTCTTCAAGTAAAGTATCTTAATTTAGGAATTTGGTCATTTGCACTGGAAAACAAGGCAGAAATACTAAAAATGTGATCAGATGGTACAGTAAAAGTTATTTTTATATTCTAGCATTTGGGAACAATATTTTTGTAATCTTATTTAAAAAGAAATAGAGATCTGTTTGAAGTTGTATTTTTAAAATGTGAAGTGTTGCTGATACACACATTTACATCTATAGACCATGTTGATTTATTGCGCCATTCAATTTATGTATTAAAAGGTTTTAAATCTACCTTCATAATATCTGCAGAAACCCTGTATTAGGTGTAGTGTGTTTTTAAACACTTTAAGTTGAATTTCAGTCAGACGAAAACTAAAAGTCAGCTTTGTCACGCCAATGATAAAATTCTTGCAAACCCAACCATTTTAGCCTAGCTTCCGTTTAATTTAAAATGGAGCCAAAAATTCAAAGAGTTGTTTTGGCCTTATCTGTCCTATACATCTTATAATAAATTGTGAATATCAGTGATTATTTTAAATTTAATGGGAGAATTAGTTCGTTTGTTCGCATGCTACAGGGTGAGAGAAAAGCGGTCCCACTGATACCTGTGACCTGGTCGACGAGAATGCGGGAGGTGATTATCCGTCCGTACTGAGAGAAGAGCTGTTCCAGCTCCTTCTGGGTCATGGTCTTGGGCAGCCCACTCACGTACAGATTAGCATCACGGATAGAAGCCGAACTGGGCCTTGCATACGAAACCTGTAAGACAAAAAACGTACATTGAGCATTTGTTGCCAATTATCAAACTACAGTGGTGTAGGAACCTGATCTCTTGAACTCCACATCCACATGCACTTGTTAAACATTACATTTCAATTTGGCTTCTGGAGGATGTTTGTTAAGGGAATTTATAACCAACTTCTTGCATTTTCAATATGCAGCATTCAGATGCCAGAGGTCGTCTGCGCACCTGTTCTGTCTCACACTGTGCTGGTGGTCTGTATTCTTGCATTGACCTGGAGCAGCTAGAGACTTCAGAAAGATAATGCCCCCCAAATCCTCCACTTAAGAACAAAGAAGAATCTCTTTGACTTCTTATAATATTTTGAAAAGGAACAACTTGCTGCGAGGGATTCTCTGTGATCCTTGCTCATTCACAGATAAGGGATATACACATGACATCTAAAGAGCTATGCAAATTGTCTCAAAGGAGGAATGAAAATGTAAATTCAACATTAACGTGCACCACCTCTAACCCAGTTTTTGAGTAGAAACAATATACCAGAGAAATTGGATACCCAAAGTATAGAAGTTCATGAACCCTTTGAACTACAGGCATAATTGCAGTCTATTCTGAGAAGTCCCCAAAAGCCATTAAGAAAAACAGTTTTTTTTGTATATTATATTAAACCTTGAAATGTAGCAATGTCATTTTCTTATACAGTATTTATTATTCTAGGTTAATGTTTTCAAAAGTATTTTATTTTATATAAATGTTTCTTGTCATATAATTTATAATATAGGTTATATATATTTATTGTGTATATAGAATGTGTGTTTATTTATTGTTCCTTGTTACAAATCGTATACATACATACATATATATATTTAAATATTTTAGTTTATATAAGTTTATATAAAATAATGTAAACATGTAATGTATAGAACCTTATTGTATAATATAATTTTGTTGTAATGAAATATTACCAAATATAATATTGAATATAATATAAGTATAATATTGTCACGATGGCCAGCTGGAGTGCACTGAAACTCCATCAGAGGGCACTCCACCCAAGACTGTTATGTTAGTGCTACCCCTGTCTTGGAGTAAGGACTCTTATTGTGAAATGTTTGTTACCCATTGTCTCGGCTCCCATTAGTTACCATGTCAATTCATTGGCTCCTCCCCCTTGTTAACTTGTTGTCTCACCTTTAAAAACTGTCTGTGTTTGTAGCCTATAGCCGCTGAGTATTGTGAGTTAATAATTTGTTTACTAGATATTGTTCTATCGTTACAAATAAATATACATTTATACATATCAGCAGTGAACAACACATAGTTTGTGAGTGTGTGTGTGTTTGTTTGTACACACACACTCTGTATTTACTATATAGTCTTGTGTTTTATTATTGTAATTTATGTTTATATAGTTTGTTAAAAATCATAATTTTAACATAATAATAAACATTAACTGTTATTAATTAATACAGTTTGTATCATTTAGTTTTTATTAACCTAATTTTCTATTAAATGCTTTCCAGGTCTCGAAAGAAATCACTTAAAGCGTCAGTGGTAGAAATTGGACAGTTTTAGTTTCTTTTCTACAGTTGTACAGATTGACTTGTTTTTAGAATAAGGTTCACAAACCTCACTTAAAACCCACAGCAGTAAATGATAAAGGCTAATTTGTTTTCAGAAAACACACATGATGGAAGAGCTTGTGTGTGAGTGTGTGAGAGAGAAGGCTGGCTGTCATCTGTGCTGAATAACACTTTGGAACCTTCTGTTTGTGCCTAGAGTGAGAGCCAAGCCATCTATAGCTCTCTCACCCGCGCATTCCTCACACGCTCTAATATCAGCGCGCTGAGCTTACCAGCACCTTGGACAGCACTCATTCCACCATACTCCCTCCATCTAGCACTCACCCGGCACGTTCTCACCTCTCTCGACTTGTCAAACTCTGCAGCACCTTGGACAGTGTCTGTCACACTCTAAAAGAAACTGTACTTGTTTTCAACTTCAGATACCACTCTTTCTTTTCTTACACACATGATGCCGTTCTCAACTATTGCAACCATTCTCAATCTAATCTCAAGGTCGTTGGCCAATTTAATGCCATAATGTCTTTGTTGTAGAGAGATAGTTAGGTATTTTTAAAAATAATCCTTCTGGAAAATTTCAGTGCTGTGGCTCATCCTGGATTTTCTTAAATGAGAATTATTTTCAAAAGGTAGTTCACTCAAAAATTAAAATGAATAACTCACCCTTATGTCTTTCCAAATCCTTTTTTTTTTTTTCAGTTCCACAGAATATCATCGTCCATATAGCTGCTTTTAATACAAATATTTCATTTCACATGACTACTTTTATTACAAATATTCCATAAAATATTTTCAAAGATCACAATTTTACACATTAGTGTAAACACTACTTCATGTTCATAATTTAACCATTGCTACATCACTCATGAAAAGTTTAAAAGGGCACTCAAGATTTTCAGTAAAGAATTACTTTAGTTCCCATTTATTGATGAAACAAAATTGATATACTTTATGTCTCAAGAAGACCAGTTTTCAAGTATGTGATTCTAATACACATTTTGCAACCTACTGAGAAAGAAAAAAATGCATACATTGTAAATGTTTGGATACCTTTGCAAGAATTATAATGTGAATTTCTCCCAAGCTTTTCCCGCCAAAATCAAAGCTTTATATTTTAAGACATGTAATAAATACATTTATAAGTAAGTAATCTGATCTGATGTTCTTTCAATTAAAATAATAATTTAAATAATTATTAATATATAATATATATATCTTACAGTATTCAAGTATGATTGCAATAGTTTCTTTATTAATTTTATTTTATTAATGTGTAATACATTTTATTTAATTTTTTTTTTTAATTGCTTAAAATAATAAAAATAA
This sequence comes from Enteromius trimaculatus, assembly GCA_032361065.1. Lineage (NCBI taxonomy): Eukaryota > Metazoa > Chordata > Actinopteri > Cypriniformes > Cyprinidae > Enteromius > Enteromius trimaculatus. Next base: position 5,283,487 of record JAUMHP010000055.1, on the reverse strand, counting down.
ATAAAAACTTATATAGATGCTGTTATGGTGCTTTACTGTCCTTTTTGAAACTTCCAGTCCCAATTTATTGTGTATGTGCTAAAAAGAACAACTAATACTTTTCTCAGTGTGTCTCCTTTTGTCTTCCACAAAAAGCCATATGGGTTTGAATCGACATGTGGGTTAGCACAGAATTTGAGTACAGTACACTTTTTTTTTTTTGAGTGAACACCCATTTTCTGCATTTCCTTGTTGATTCTACTTCTTGCTCTTTTCCGCTACAGCAATTCGGTTTTAATTCAAGATGGGGAGATGTTTCTATCTCCCTGCCCTTTTAATGCTCACGTCAATTTAATCTGTTCCCATTAATGGTTGAAGCAGCCTTTCCATCTCATATTTTCATTAGTTCTGACATTTGGGCAGCAGAGCCATCACAGGCTGTTACACTGCTACAAATGCTGAGCTAAACATGCTAAACACTCCGTCGTAATCTCCTCAAATCCACTTAAATGGAGAAGGCAAAAGGCATAGAACCCTGGCAGACTCTTCCCTATCCTCTCTTCCCTTCTTTTCCTCTCCTCTTTTCTTTTTGCTTTTTTTCTTGCCCTGTCAAGCAGCTCCAGATGTCAGATCTATCAACACCCTGTCTGCTGTAAGCAGTGTGTGTGTGTATGTGTGTGTATACACATATCTCACAGCACAAGGCTACGCTCTTCTCGCCCTCAGTGGGATTTCTCCCATCACACCTCGACAGGAAGGCAAAGCCGGAGTTTTGCTGAGAAACAGAAAAGTGTCATGGAGAAGTGTGTGTGTGTAACAAAATGATGAGCATGTGGAAGTTGTGACTGGAGTGAAACTCTCCCTCTCACTCTTTTTTTTTCTTTTTAAGTCTCGAGATGCAGCTTTGTTGTTTTGTTTTCATGGACTTCCTGCATTAGCCGATGTGCTCGAGCGATGGCGTGTCCCTGAACTTGACACTTGCATTTTGCGAAAGAATATAAACTCATCGTAAACCGCCACAGTCGTTTTTCCTCACTTCCTTTTTCTCAGCTAAACAGCCTCTTGTAAACATATACATCATCAGCTTATTTCAGCAGGAGGGCCCTCATAAACGCCGTTTTTCTTGCTCGGCTGAAAAGAGCAAAGAACTGCACTTCGGATAATTACCCTCTCCTTCTTTTTTCCCCTTTCTCTCACTCATCCACTTTTAGATGCAGCTGTCTGTTCCTATTAGATGGTCTGTCTTCATCCCGGCTTGATGGGGGGTGAGGTTACGATGGAGGCTTTATGAGAAGGATGACCTTGGAACACACTTATTAGGAGTTATAAGACAGAGGATTTCATCTCTTTCTTGCTGTATTACAGCAGGAGAGCATCTTTTGAGAGGGCTTGTGCTGGTCTGAATAAGAGGTTTCATGGAGTGCAAGAGAAAGGATACCAAGCAGGGAGGGCCGAGAGCCTGAGAGGTGAATAAGAGAGATCACACGAATGAGATAAAGACACTGGCTTCTCTGACCCACGCTGAGATGGACGGATGGATGAAGAGTGAGAAAATATGGAGATAAAAAGATCTAGATGATTAACAAAGGACACAGATTGGAATGACAATGTGTCCTGACCCGGCATGATGAAGCGATAAGCAATCAAAGGTCTTCCGTGTAAATCTCCATTTTTGTCCTTACCAGCTGCGACCACAAGAAACATGGTTGCTCGGTTTCTATTTCTGTAGCATTGCTCAAGGCCCAAGGACTTTTAGCCCACTCAACCAAACATAGTCAGCTGGTAGAAAAATATGTATGACTTGCATTAGAACCACATCATTTCTGATGTCAAATTGCTATAATGGTAAAAAAAAATAAAATAAAAAGGAAGGCAGGACTATATCCAGACTTGGTAAATGAGCAGATCCAGAGGCGAACACTGACAGTAAAATGTAGGTGGAAAAATCATATCTTCATACATCAAACCAACTAAAGCAAATTTACATTTGAGTTGGTGTATTCTGGTGGGTATAAAGATTAATGTTAGCGCAAAAAATGTGACTCTGATGTGAACTGAGTGAAAAGAACAAACATCAAATTATAGAGATTTCAGAAGAGCGACATTTATGCGAAGAAACTTCTAGTCAATGCACTATTGGCAGTTTTACATTTCAAAATGAATGTATTTTTAGTATTTCGATCTGTATCTTTTAGTATCTTGATGTTAAATGGATGAGTGTAAAACCTGGTGGATGTTGTACCTCAATTTAAAATCGGTGCGGGATCATCACTATTCGATAATTAACATTTATAAGCTTTAGCCATGTTTAACTTGAAACCCCCTATTCATTTAAAATTAATTTTGGTAACACTTTGGTAGCGCCTGTCTTGTGCAAAATTGGTCCACAGCTCTTCTTGACATAGCATTTTGCTTTTATTGTGGACAGACAAACTGCTTGTCGTTTTGCACTTGGTTTAGGCAGTGTGTGAAACAGGAACATCTTTGGTTGTGTCGATTCCATTGATGTTTGTGTGTGCGCAAACAAGAAAAATCAATCATGCATGAGATGTGCGTGTGAACCTCGGTAGCATGTGTTTTGTTTGTGTGTGTGTGTGTAGGCACGCCAAGTCATGGAAGATGGCTCTTGCTTCATTACTTGAAGGTCTTTGTTTGTTGGAGTGTGTATGTTGCCAGAGAAAACTGAACATGTTTAGAAAAATGCTCAGCAACATAATTCCTGCAAGATTTTGACAACTCCCCAACAGACAGCATGAAAATTTCTGTTACACTAAATTGTGCCCTCAGGCCAAACCACTGTGTGCTCACTTCAGTGTTTCCGATTTCAAAACATAATACCATGATACTACATTCAATACCAGACTTTAATAATAATAATAATGATCATCATATATAATGTATAATAATATGAATATTAAATTATAATATTATTATGAATAATGCATTATATTTGAAATGTATTTCATATTTAACAAGTATTTTTTACATTAATGCTAAATGCTTAATGCTCTAATATAAAATGTTGTGAATCGTTAAATGTAAGTAAGTCTCATAATTCTTATTTCCTAATGTGGTTCCCATAACATGTTGGTTTATTTTGAGTCAGAGATGAATGACAGCTGTGATGACTTGCAGTTCAGTGAGTCAGATGTTAATTCAGTAACTGCTGTGATGGATTGAATAAATGTTTTTTTAGAATGATTCAAACTTAGGAGTTTTACAGTAATTGAACTGCAGTCATTTTATTTTCTGCGTTGTCTTTTTCAGGATTGTGCCGTAAAAAAAGGGCGTGAGGTGGAAAAGAAACAGCTCCAAAGCCATTTGGTTATAGCCCTAGGACGGGAACAAAATCCTGAGGTGTGTTTGGCCGATAAGTACAGTTTTTTTTAACTGTGTGCTTATGTGTGCGTGTACCGCTGCCTCCCTGGAAGTGTGTTTTGTCACTGAGAGAAGTGCCGCGTGGCAGGAAGCTGTGATGATCGGCAAATACACACAGAGTGAGTCATTCTGTCTCTGATGGATTCTTAGCTGATGCTGAAACCAGCACTAGAAACACTGCCGGCCAACACATACACATGCTGCCACTCTGGAAAACGCCCATGTTTGTGAGCATTGTGCTGTGCTCTTTCAAAAACAGCCCTGACAAGTCTTTTCTTTCTTCTCTCTCTCTTTTTTTCTTTTCTTGCTCCCACACACAAACACACACGTTCTTTTGCTGTTATGTTAAGAGGTACTGAGCCGCGCAGACTGAGCCGTGTTTTCATAAACAGGCGAAATCCAATCTGATTAGATTAGGGCGGATGTAAGTGAGAGGTCTGGGATTATAGGCCAGATGAAAACACACACACAGCCAGATTATGCCGTGAGCGGCAGGCAGGATTTACTGTTAAAACCAGCTGCTGCTTCTAAATTAACCACAAAGCGCTGTTGAGGAAAATGGAAGCCATCAGATTGTAGCGGATCTGTCTATTTCGTGGCATGATTTAATTTAATATTTGAACATAAATAAGTAGAATCCAAAAGAATGGAGGAAATTGGAGCAGAATAGAACATAACATAAAATGGAATCGAATAGGATATCAGATACAACAAAGAATTAAATTAAATTAAATACAAAACATACATACAAAAAACTAAGTAGAATATAAAATAAATAAAATGTAATAAAATAATTACAATGTAATTATAATTATTATGGAGTAAGTATGGAATGGAGTAGAACAGAAAATGACAGATCGGAACAGAATAGAATGATAATAGAGATGAAATAAAACAGAACCTAAAACACTGAATAGAAAAGAAAATGACAGATCACAGAATAGAATGATAACAGAGATGGAACATTGATATTACAAAACCGAAGAGAACAATAGAAAAGAAGCAGAATGACAAAAGGGGGAAAAAATTCAAATAAAACAGAACAATAATAAAATATAACAAAAACAAACACAGTGGAATATAAAATAACACACCAGAACCAAACAGAATGAAATGTGATTTGATGACAATAAAATAATATCGAACAGAACATCTGAATGACAGAGAACAGAATATGATCGGAATAATGTGGCATTAGATCAGAATAAAATACATCTAAATAAAACTGAACAGAAAATTGAAATCATAGATGACAAAATACCAATGTGTCTGAACAGAATAAAATATAATAGAACAGATCAAAATTTCCAGTGAAAACCAAGACATATTTTAGGCATCTATTTAGCATGTCCACATTATTTCATTATTATACATGCTATTTCCCTTTTTGTGTGACTTCATGATTTGACATTTGGAGATTCATTTACATATCAATTACACTATTTTTCCCTTTTCTTCCTTCAGTTGCTTTCCTGTTTCCTTCTGCATCTTAATAAGTCAGATTTGCCCTCCTCTCTCTTTGTGCTGCTGCGCCTCAGCCCAGCACGAGCCAGTGTACGCCACATGTACTAATCACTGCAGCTCCACTGGCACAAACGGTGACAGGAAACATTCGGCGAATTGACTGGCGCAGACGTGAGAAATGGCGACTGGGAGAACGCTTCCACCTAAATGAGACGTTGTTCTGTTACCGTCTGTTATCTGTTATGTTTAAATAGGTTCAATTCCAGGTGCGGGTGACCTGTTAACTGGAAAAGCACTGAGAGAACCTTCTTAACGCTGTGCCCTTGAGCGAGAGGCGCTGGCTCCAGGGGGGACCGCTACTGCAATTAGCGTAATGTGGGCTGCTTTGGCTGAAAAGTGTTTGGTAAACAACATGCAGGCAGTAACCTAACAACATGAACCCGAACACTCATCCCAATGTACACATTGAGGTATGCATACAAATATACCGCTGTTCTTGGTTTTTACTTTCATTTACTGAGAGTAATCATTTAAAAACAATGTGATTAAAAATCTGTTAATTCAAATAATTAATTTAATTAATTGATTTAAATAAAATTAATGCTGTACATTAGCAATGTTTACACATTTCATTTTAAGATATAATAATTAATAATCATTAATTTTAATTATAATGAATAATTAAATAATAAAAAAACATTTTAATTATTACTATTACTATTATTATTATTATTATAGTGTATTATGGCAATATTACTATGCTGTAATATATGTATATGTACACACACACTATCATTCAAAAGTATTGGGTCAATAATTTGTTTTTGAAACAAATGTATAAGAAAAACAGTTATTTAATTCTATGAAATATCAAAATTTTTAAATGTAATGCTGTTTAACATTTTAAAATTCAGTTATTTATTTCTTTGATTGACACACACACACACACACACACACACACACACACGGTTATAATATGGTATAAATGGTTAATCGGTATTAATTGCATCCAGAATAAAAGTTTTTGTATATATGTGTGTACTGTGCATATTGATTATGTATATATGAATACAAACACAATTTGTATAATATAATAATATTATAAATATATATATATATAATATAAGAATATAAATATTTACTCTGTTTGTATTTATATACACTTTATAAATGTACACAGTACACATACATATACAGTGCCCCCCACTAATTTTGGCACCCTTGGTAAATCTGAGCAAAGGTGGCTGTGCTGTGAAAATAAATCTGCATTGTTTATCCTTTCGATCTTTCACTCAAATAATTCACACAATGCTAACCTAAACAATTGAAAACAGGAGGAAATTCTTGTGATGAAATAAATGTTTTTCTCCAGTACTTGTTGACCACAGAGAGTACTATATTCCCATTCATATTCACAATTTTGAGCACTTTAGGGTGATTATGAACATTAAATTATCTTGTTTCACAGAAATAAATATAGGAGGGAAAACGAAGCCCAAATTCACTTAACCATCAACACAATGAGAAAAAACTAATAATATATTTATGATGTGCAGCAAAAGATAATTGAGCTTCACCAATTAGTGAAGTGGCTTTTAAGAAAAGAGCTAGAGCAGTGAAAATAATTATTTCCCTGATGGTGAAAATGGTCAAGAATTTCCAATCAACATAAAATGTTACGAGGCTGCCTGGAAGAGGACGTGTGTCTCTATCATCCTAATATACGGCGAGGAGTTTAAGTGGCTAAAGACTCTTCAAAAAACACAGCTGGAGAATTGCAGAAAATAGTTGAGTCTCAGGGTCAGAAACCTTTAAAAAAATTGTCAAACAGGCCCTACGGGACTGGAACTACAAATGGGACTGGCTTCTATGATCAGATGAAACGCTCAAGATGGGTTTGGTAAACACAGGGATAAAAAGTATTCCATGTGTACAATGAAATATACTGCTGTGTTTTTGATGTTGTGAGCCTATATTTCTGCTGGAGGTCCTGGACATCTTGTTCAGACACATGGCATCATGGATTTTATCAAGTACCAACAGATAACTAATCTAAAATTGACTGACTCTGTTTGAAATCTTATAATGGGAAATGGTTGGGTCTTCGACTGGGACAATAATCCAAACACAAACATCAAAATAAACACAAGAATCAGTCACAGAGCACAAAATGATGTGGCTGGCTGTCCCAGTCCTCTGACCTGAACCCTGCAGAAAATGAGTGAGGTGAACTAAAGAGGAGAAGCACCATCATGAA
>JAUMHP010000055.1:5250140-5267365 GCA_032361065.1 Enteromius trimaculatus | reverse complement strand
GTACATTTCATCATTAACTAATCTCTTATAAATGACTTATAACCATCCGCTATTCTAAAGTGTTACCAAAATCTCTTTTGATCAAGTTAATACGTCCTTGGTAAAAAAAAAAAAAACACTGACCTTACTGAGTTTTACTGGTAGAGTAATTGTGAGATAAAAAAATATAAATTACTGTATGAGAATTTTTTTCCTTCCAAGATTTTGTCACATTGTGAATTATATGAAAATGAAGATAATAGGGCTTAGCATTAACATTTTGTGTATACTTTTTTTCTGGAGAAGTGTAGAACTTTCTACAGAGTTCTGCTGACACTGATGCCGTGAAGTCTGACACATTGGTAGTGTCAGCTGATTTTATCATCAACCAAATGTATATACCAGCTCACTCTCTAGTATACCCTATACTGTAAAACTGTGCGTCTGTGTTTTGCTGTGCCAGGCTGGCGACAGCTGGAAGACACAGGAATCTCCCGCCCCCGTTCCCCCACTCTGCTATGCCGGTGCCTGCGGCATGTTGGCGTGTAGCCTGCAGTGTGTGGGCTGTCTGGGAGGAGTGTGCATGTGGAAACGAAAGGAGCCCCTGTAAATCTGGGACACCCCAACGAAGCGACGTCAGACCCCGCATATTAGATGACAACACTGGCAGCATCCCCAAGGAACGCTGAGATCCCACGCTCTCTTGGAACTGCTGGAGCTGCATGGAGCCAGTGGCTAATGCCAAACTAACCGCAAGGTAATGTTTGTGACTAACCTCCGCAGCACTTCTTAGGCTAGTAAAATTGCTAGGGAAAACACGAACAATAAAGTTTGCAGTACAATTTAGAAAGAGCGTTAATAGAAATATTGGCTGGATTGAAGAATTATTTTGCCATTTACACTAGATTATAAATTGTATGGAGAAATGCTGATTCATTCAGTTTAAGAGAAGCTCTTTTTTTTGTGTATTTTTTATTTATTTTTATTTTTTTACTTTCAACCATTTTTATACATAGGCATTGAGAGGACACGAAAAAAAATTTAAAATTCGAAATGGTTCTCCTATTTAATTCCTATAACTTTAATTCGGTTTCTCAATTTGGATTAAGATGAACAGAATGCAAAATTTCCTTTTTAAATTAGAAAGTAAAATAGTAGAATGGAAATTTAAATAATTGTTTAATAATTTTTTGTATATATCATCATATTTAATAAATAAACTTTTGCGGAACACGGTGGAAAGCCACTTAATTTACCTGAAAGCATTGCCTGTTTTGAATTTCCTTGAATTACAATTCAGTAATTTCCTCTTCCTTTCTTTCCAATTCGCATACTCTAAAACGCTAGAAGGAAGCCAAATCTTGAATTCTGAATTTTGCCCAACCTAGTGTTGGCGAACAAGAGCTAACCACAAGGCTATGGCTCAAACACACTTACATGATTGTTTAAAGAATGTCAGCAGCAATTGGAGAGAAAAAAAAGAGAAAAGAGAAAATAAAGTCAGTTTTCCCCATGCGCATTTTTCATAACCCAACAGAGGCTAAATAACCTTCTTTAGAAATTTTTTTTATAAAATAAACAGATAGTGATTGGTTTATTCCTGTGCTCATGTTTGTCAGCGGCTTTTGGATGGTGACAGAAAGTTCATTGTCAAACAATGTAAATGAGGTCTGAATGTTTTACCCTGAATAACAACCTATCATTTACTTTGTTTACTCCAGGCTGAATGCGGAACACATCACAACACTGAATTATGTGAGGAAGTGCGTGTTCCCTGCAATCACTACGGTTGCTATTCTATCAGACTTCTCCCCCAATAACCCTTACAATTTTGCCATTTAGATGGTGCGTTACATGCTTTGGGTTGTTTTAATTTGGCCTTATGCTGTTTTTAACAGGAAATGACAAAACATGGAAACCGTTCATGTTTTATTTCTACAGCATCAGATAAACACGCCGCATGTTTGACATGGAGGTTTTTCACACATTCGCAGCAGTCTAACACTTACCGAGGTGTTTCAAACCTCAACGTGCTTTTGCAAACATCAAGCACAATGAATTTTTCATACCACTACATCTGCTTTTCCCTGCAGTTTCTCATCAGTATGATGGTGTGAGTTCCAGCACATCTGCGAAGGAACGGTAAGATGTCTTTCTGGCTTTAAATCACATGCCGCCGTTAATTTGCTAGCGGGAGGAGCAAGCTGCTCTCCGGTCAGTATGGAGATAGAAGTCATATACAGCTCCGTATCGATGTCGGCTCAGCTTGACGCTAAGGTTAGCACGTGCTACGCTTGGCAGAAGACAGCGGACACAGCGTTCAGGTCAGCGGTGTGACAGATGGTTGGGTGCTCGGCGTGTGAGTGGGTTGTGTACCTGAACAATCAGTCGCACAAAGCAGCTTTGATGTAAGCTACATAAGTGTTAAACACAGAGCGAACTGATAGCAGCACCGCCGCCTGTGCCAAGCCATTAAATACCAACACTGGCATCTGCGGATTGGGCAAGAAGGGGGAAATAATGAAGCAAAATGGCAGGCGACAAAGCAGACTGGGAGCGATATCATGTGCCGCTTGCTTTTCTGCTACACAGGGAGAGGCCTAAACTGCAGGGGGCTGGTGCGAGGAGGGGGGCTGGCGCTGTTTCTCAGAAGCCATTTTTAATCGTGCGGTAATTATTTACTGCTTGAAGAATATGAACAGAAGATTATCTGCAGTCGCTCTTTTTCCCCCTTCTCCTCATCAGATGGAAAATCACAGACGCAATCAATTCACGGCCCTGCCTGAGTGTGTCCTTTTTCTGCCGTATCATTATAAACACAATTGTGTTCATTTTCACGCAGAAAAGGATCCGCCGAGCCCAGGAACCTGACAAGTATCCAATTCTTTTCCCCCTTTCGAACCGCCGCTCAATCAGTCTTTCCATTTTGCTTTGTGCTGATAGCCAGAAGCGTTAACACTTTCTTAATGTATTCCATTAAAAGTTTTCATTCAATATGATTCCTGGCTCACAAGAAAATCACCATTACTCCCTATGGGCGAAGTGTTTATCCTCACTATTAGCACCGAACGAGGTGTTGCTGAGGTAGCAACACTGAGCTGGGGATGTGTGCATTTAGAGTAGGGGATTTTCAGCTTGATTCAAACCTTTAAAAACAAAGGCTTTCCGCTAAGTTAGCAGCATCGCCATCTGCTTTATTCGGCATCTCGACACAATCCTTACGGTAATGACTTCTGAAATGCTTTCCCCACTGAGAGGAATGTGATAAAGCCGTTTCTGCTGACAGTTTACATAATCGCTGATAAATATTGGCCCACTGTTTTTTTTTTTAAATTCACAGAGTGTACAGAAATAAATTATTCTTACAATGACTTTGTGCAGTAAATCAACAAAAAATACAGGCATGTGTTTATTTTTTCGTGGTTTGTCAATAAATGAAAAATATGTGTGTTCTCCAACTATGGGGCTTTTTTTTGTGTTTTGATAAATGAAGATGATTTTTGAGTTTTTGAAAACCCTACTATGCCTTCATTATTTATTTTGATATTTTTCTAAATACCATTTTACTGTATGTACAGATTTAGTTGTTTTACTATGCTCAGACCCAGACTTTCAGTCACAAACTATGACAATCCACCATAAAAAAATACTTTTTTATTTTATATGCATTTTAAAATTCTCTTTAGATACCAATCAAACACATATACCATGAAATATTTAATAATATGTATTTAGGCCATGTCAAATGGGGGTGCTGGCCAATTTAATTCCAAAAGGTTTAAATGTAATTTAGTTGACTGGTTTTTATAGCGAGTCGTACATTTTGTTCCACAGGGCCTTAGAGTGCCCACAGTTGACGAAACATCCGTATATGTATGACTACTTTAAATCAAAGGTTGAACCTCGGGTCTCCGGTGTATTGCATGTACAGCTAGAGGTCAGAAAGAAGGTGATGAGAGAGCATGTGTGTAGGAAAGAACGAGAAGGACGGATAAACAATCTGTGGTGGCACTTTGGCAAGCGGCAGTCACCCAGGCTTGACAGGGCAAGAGAACAGTAGCCGTGGCAAACGGTACATCACTGCATTGCGTCTCATCAAAGCTGACAGGAGTTGGGGAAGGAAAAAAAGGGAAAAGAAGAAGCCTGTCTATTACGTGCAAAGGCCCAAAGCTTCTCACCTTGTCGAAGGAGCCGTCTCTCTCTAGCTTTTCAACTGCCATGTAAAAGGCTATCCTGTGCGTCAAAATTCTTTGAAAAGCTGAGAAGTGATTTCTCGTCGACGTCCATACCCCATAGATTAAAGCCGAGTGGAGAGCTCAGGAAGGTTGCGCTGGTCAAATATTATGACACGGAGGTTCAGATACAACCTCTGATTCTCGCAATCTATTTTGAACCCCAGACAGCAGCTAATGACAGCAGCAGACAGAACTAGCAGCCTAGCTCGCTCTGCTTTTACAATGATCAAGAAGCGATTTGTTAGCTTAAAATTCTGAACTGGGAAATTGCACCCCTGGGATCCCAGAGCAAAGAGTGCAGTACAGGGAAGAGTCGCATTTGTGATGCACTATGTGTTCCCGAGCCAGAACAAGGACAGAGACAATAAGTGATCCTGGTTAATGTTATATTTTCACAACCCGCAATTTAAGAAAACATGTTCCATTTGGTGTATGTGAAGGATATCCCGAGACTTCATTGAATTTCCCACATGTAAAGACTGAAAAAAGGAGCATGTGTCAACTCTCATGACGATGATTCTAATGACGATTTTCTTGCCCGACCATCTGACTGCCTGGCAATGAAATCCTACAAAACCTGTGGTCAGGAGCCAAGAGTTTCTCTCTCTCTATTTCTCTCTCTCCCCTTTTGTCTAAAAACCAGTGGCTTTAGGCCTGGCCCTGTTTTAATGAGATTATCCAGAGCGAAGTGTCACTAAGTAGGATATAAAATGGAGGCCATTATCTGGCATTATTTCTGAGCAGCCTCCCCATCCATCTGCTTACCACCCACATAGTCACTACGGTGGGATTAGAACTCTGATTAGCAGGGGAGTGCTGCTTAAACACCTCTATGTCCTCTTTCTCTCTTCTCCTTTTTCTCTGGGCACTGTAAACAAAACAATAGTCCTTCTCGCCAAATGTTTCCAACTCCCGAATTGCCCTGAAACTGCAGTCTGACTTGCTACAACTGCATCAAACAGACCAAAAGAAGCAATGATTTCAGTGTAAGATTTCATTTTTAATTTGATTTGTCCCATTTTTTTAATGTGCAGATACATGCTTGCTGATTTTAGATAGATGTTTCAAACTCTGAATTTTAACATTTAACCTTATTTTGGTTAGATCATTATAATTCTGTTGATTATTTTGTTATGACATTTAATATTTTCCACATACAGTATTAATATATACACACACACATTATGCACATAATACACTATGCATTAATAATTGTGTATGTATGTATGCTTGTGTGTATATATACACTCTTCTCAACAACTATCATTTAAATATGCAATTCATTCTTGCAATTCATTTAATTAACATTTTTAATCATTTGACAGCTGGGTTAAAGTCAATGACTTTTCCTTTCAGTTTTTCTTTTCAAACTATAATACCCAAGACATTGTGTCTCTTCTGTCTTCATAAGACACAGTTCATTATGCAAATCAAATGCAGTTTTCTTTTAAAATTTTTTTTATTTCTTCTGCCCTTATTAGTACCTGTGATTTTGTCTCGAACCAGCTTGCAGGACTCAATCTCTCCAATGCTGCCGAAGAGGCTTCGGAACTCTTCCTGGGTCATGTTCTGGGGCAGGTAGTTGACAATGAGGTTTGTCTTGCTGTCGTCATTTGAGCCGCCGGTCTGCATGGGCGAGGGGCAGCTGCGGCTGTTGCTGGAGGGCCCGTTGGCCGTGGCGGAGTTCGGCCCATTCGTCACCTGAGGCTCCATGTTGCTGATTATCTGCAGACAAAAGAAGGGTTAAAGGATGCGGCATCTAAAAGTAAGCAGTTCAGCAAACAGCATATTTCAGCCATGACATATCTGATTTTCTATATATTGAGTACTCATTTAAACAACATTTGTGGAAGTTACTGACATCTCAGATAAAGGGGTTTGGAATAATCTGGTGTATGTAACTGCAACTGCAACATTTAGCTGCGAAACCTCACAGACTGACTCTAAATAATACAATGCATGACACACTTACTGAAAAACTGTTTATGCATCTCTAGACTTTCAGTAGCTTTCTTCCACCCTCCCTCCCCCTCACTCCATCACTGATATTTTTGAGTTTGGCTGTGCGTTTTGATGGTTGGCTCAACTTGACAGGGTAACAATGTGAGCCCTTCAGCATGGAGCGACTGTCATGGCGAACAGCGTTTGCCACTGGTTTAGCCGTGCGCTTTTAAGAGCAGGTGTTTGAAGAGAAGCTTGCTGGCCCTGGGGAAGTAGGAACAGAGGAGGCCCCAGTCTGTGCTGCTTTTCAGCCTCAAACTTTTTATTTCAAGATTGTTCCACACTGCAGCTAAATGTATTCACCCATTTGCATAAAGGATGTTTGTGTGTGAGCTCATGTGTGTTTAATTTTGTCACCCGACTCTATTTGAGGGGGCTGGGTGACATCTAGAAACGTGTCATATTCTGACTGTCACTAAGGTTGAAGATATGCGCATGAGGGAGCGTGTGTGTGAGATTAGGGGGCAAATCTTCATGGGTGCTAAAGCAACACTCCATGAGATCTTCTTAGGGGAAGAAACAATAGCTACAGTATGTGGATCAATGGTGCATGCTGAAAACAAAATTTAATGATAACCTTTTATAACACTAGCCTGGCCATGGTGAAGCCTAAAATGATGTCCTAACCAGACATGATGTGACAAAGCAAAACTACATTTAGTTTTTTTTTTTTCTCCATATTGGGTTGCACCCCCTATGCTGTAATGCTATAATATTATTAGGCCAAAAATTTGCTTCTCATGCCTAATAAAAATGAAGATGAAGAGTGACAGTAAGAGGAGGAATTTAAGTAAATTCTCAAGGTTTTTTTTTTGCATTTAGTGTGGACAGAAAAATTGCAAGTTGCACTAATCCTGCCACTCATCCTGCGTCTGGTTAGGACACGGGGTAACGACTTTTTTTTTGTTTTTTTTTCCTATTTTGGTTTGTTTTACAGTGTCAGTCTTTTAGGAATATTCAACAAGGTCTTTCGCTGTCAGACAAAATCTCAGACCAAAAAGAGGATAGGAGGAAAAAACTCTAAAAATAAACAAATAAGAATTAAGAAAGCAAGCATGACCTGATTATAGCTCGTTCTAAGCTGATTCTGTAAGTCAACCATGTTTAATATTCATTTTCTCTTCCTCTCTGACTGGATGTGGCGTAATTCAGATCAAGATCTGCACTGAGAGGGTGAAAGAAAAGTGCTAATGTTTCCTGCTGATAGATTCAAGAGTGGAAAATAATAGAGATGAGGAGGAGAAAAAAATGGATCTAAGCTGAAATTCAGCTGCACTTATTTTTAGCTCTTCAAAAAAATACTCTGTATCTGCACTCTGAAGTTCGACTCTCCTTTATCAAAGTGGGCATATTTAGAAAGGTTAACAATTTTTCCCCATCTGACACCACGCTAGTGTTTGCACTTGGAGTATTTTTGAGAAGCACACAGGCACAGTAAAACGGATGCTAAAAACAAAGCTTTTCAGCTGTGTATAACTGCAGCATTTCTCTCCTTCCCTAAGTATCTAATCTAATTATTTTCTTAATTCATATATATATATGTGTGTGTGTGTGTGAGTATGTGTGTGTGTGTGTATGTGTGTATTTATTTATGTTACACTCTGATTCTGTTAAATTGTTACAAAAAGGGCAGATGCGGTTGCATTCTACCTTTTTCTGGATCAATTGCTGTGCCTCCATTTTTAGTCTTTGTATACGTTCACATTTTTTCGATGTGACAAATAGAAAAAAAAGCTGCCGGCAGCCCATAGGAGGCTCATCTGCAAAGCTCTCAGGATATGCATGTAAATGGATCCTGTTCCGCACTTCTCTGCAGCAAAGAGGGATGGAGCGACACAAAGGGACAAAATAGCCATCACCACAGCAGGTCTTGATTGATGTATGTGTGTGTATGTGTTTATTTCTTGGTGTTTTTGTGTGTGCACGAGTGAGGGGAGACTTATTAAGTATGTTTGCAGCTCCTGCTGTGCACTGTTCTTTCAGGGGGGGAAAAAAGAAATGCTCAAACCTCATGGGATGAGAGCTTTGAATATTCCAGAGAAGGAACAGATGAAAGTGGACACCTTTCATTCTGATTCCAGAGACCTGTTGTGTCTCGATGGCCAATTAAAGACCTGTCTTTCCTTTGTAATCCCTTCACTAGCTCTTACATGCTGTCTTATTATTTTCCTGTAGATGAACTCCCCTCGTTGTCATATTGAGAAGGGTAATTGTTCCTTTACACACTCAGTACTGCTGGACATTTGCCCTAGTAGCTGACAGGGGTCAGTGTATTGACTTTTCCTTATTTTCCCTCCTTTCCCTTAACTCCTGTTTCTGAGTAGTTAAAAATTAGATTTGAATGTGAAAAATAACCAACCAAATAAAAAAAAAACAAAAAAAACAAACAAAGAAACTCTTTGCTTCATGTTGCCTAGAAATTTGTCAATAATGAAAAGTTTTTACTGTTTGTGATTTGTTTCAGGTTTTATTATTAGAGTCGTTTAAAAACAAAAAATAGAACTGGATATGTTTGTCATTGTATCATTCACTCAAGCGATTTGTTCAAAACAACTTTTCTGCTCAAAAACTTTAAATATTACATGTATTAAATTAGACTGTTAATTTATCATTAATATTTTTCAAATATGTTTTAACAAATATGTTTTTTCTGTAAAATATGTGAACCCTGTATCTCAGGTTGTGTGTTTTATTGACCAATCAACATATACAGTTTTAACTATCCATTTATTATGTAAAACCGAATAGCTTTTGGGCCTGTCATCTTACTCAAACATGTAAAAGGGTAGAAAGCATCTATGATTGGCTAAAAAATGGCAGTTTGCTTCTCTGACTCGCTTTTTATCAAGGTTAGCATGGGCCATTTACAGTGGAGGTCACTTGCTATTGATATTGAGTGTGCTAACAGATAGCAGGTTTTGCAGCGACTAGGTCTGACACAAAAACTTGTGATTTCAGCTTTATCTGTCAAGTAGCAGGGATATTTAATGTGTGGCATTAAAAAATCAACTGGGACTGGGATAGTACAGTAGAAACTTTAGTTGTTTGGGTGCAGGCAGAGCCTAGCTGGCTGTATCTGTTTGTGCTGTATCTGTAGTAGGCAGGGAGACAGTTAGACAGACAGACAGGCAAGGCAAGCAGACAGGCAGACATGCTAAGCCATCACAAAGGCCTTGGTGTCAGCCGGGGGACAGACATCATCTTCCCTTTGATTCAACTGAACAGTAGCCCCAGATTACACTCCTTTATTTTTTCAAACGCAATGGCAGATATGCCGACTGTTTCTGAATGCTGCTCGGCCCGGCTCAGGCTACGAGCGAGTGTGTGTGTGTGTGTGAATGCAGGAAGGAAAAAGCTCTGCCACTCTGTCTTACATAAGTGCCTTAGAGGATGTCAGGACGGGGATAAAAATACAGGTTCAACCAGTCCAATGTCCCTGAGTCACGCAGAGCCAGAGGTGTGTGTTTTGTGTGTTCACAGCACTGCAGATAGATGCATTTCGGTGTGTGTTGCTGATACCTGCCATTTCAGCACGGCACTTTAATGGCCTTATTAGCTAAGATGATAAAATGTCAGGCTTCTATTCTGATGTGTGTTTTTACTGGTAATGCTCTCCAGTTATTACCGGAGCCTTCTGATGGTAGCGCTCCTACCTATAGATGTCTGCACTTATTTATGTGGCCCTGTGATGGCTAAATCTACAACAAAACAACACTGGTAATGATCTTCAGGTTCAAGTATAAAAACAAAACAGTTTTTTCTTGCAATTTAAATACACAATCAATATTTGTTTACATACTAAATTGATTCCTTAAGCATATATGCAGTACTTTTCTAGCAGCACAAGACATTGAAATGCACAGACAATATACATATTGACAATACAACACCCATCCATAATATGCAATCAGGTAACACCCCTAATAACAATTACTTAGTAACAATACTAATAATGATTTTAATTTAAAACTTTTTTCACTCTACCCCTGCGCACACCCTCCCTCTCATAACACAACTTCATAGCAACAATATAGCTATTAATGGGGTTAAAAATGGCGGTTAGTGGGCAGCAGTCTCCTTACCATCTTTGGCTGTGTCAGCAGTCCCTTCTCAGCCCAGCCCTGGAGCTGCGGCAGGTCTGCCTGACGCCACTGAGTCTCTGTCGATCCCTATGGGAGGGGGGCAGGGTCAATATTCAAGCATGCCCATTTTCTCCATACCATACAAACACTCCTGACGGTCTCCAGGCACACTAAAACACACAGGTGGCTTTGATATGGATTCGAAAGACACAACAGTTTAAATTTAGTTAGGCTTTTATATATATGCTATAATGGAAATGGGTGCTATAGGTGCAGGCAGAGAACAGGTGAAATATAGAATGGCTTATTCGCTGACGAAACTGAAGCATTTTTCATGCGCCGGGCCGTAGACAAATTTGTGTAGGATATAGAAACTGCAAGTTGTGGAAAAACAGCAAGCCTCCGACTGTAGATTTAATATCATGGGTTTTCCGACAAATCCAGCTTCGTAAACAAGACCTTAGAGGACCAATACCGAGGCTGCCGCAATCACAGCTTGAGCCGTGGAGCTAACAGCGAAAACAGCCAATTTAGGAAAAGAGGGAGACTCTGAGCGTGACCTTTCCGTTGGATGGATGGAATGGAGGAGGAGTGTAATAGAAGGCATGCAGCACTACATGATGGAGGAGACACTTCTGCATCGAAAGGGACGGAGGGGGGCTGGGGGGCCGGGTTTGGGCGTCCTCTGCAGATCTTTAAAACGTTCGCGTAAGCGCCCAGGTGTCGAGATCTACAGAAAAATGGACTGTCAGCGGAGGAGGGAGAGAAGAGAGCGATGGGGTGGGCAGGTGGATTGCTGACAGCTCTCGATGTAGTGTTATCTGGGGCATGGGTCTGTAATTTAAAAAAGAGCCTTATGGGATTTTTTTTTAATCTCATGTGCCACCTTGGTTTTAGTTTTAGTGAGGACCGCAGGGTGTAACAAAACACTTTTATTGTTCTGGTGATGAAACATCAGTGTACATTCAGCTTAAACGTATATTTGTTCTCTAATGAAACAACATATCTGCATGAACCAATCCAGAGCTTTAGATCCACATGCTGAATCGTTCAAAGCGAGATGACACAGCCAAATGATGCATCAGAATTTTGGTGCATCATTCACAGTAAGGTTTAAAAAGTGCTCACTGTTACTCTGGTTACAGAGGACAGATCAATGTCCGCGGGCGACAGAAGGGAGAGGACAGACTATAAATGAATTCATCTTCTGTTTTCACTGACCTTTTCTCAAAGCTCACAGGAATCAAAAATGGAATATGTGGCAATGGAGAAATAGCTTTTTGTTCTCTTTCTCTCTTCTTTTTCTTTTTAACGTTGCTTTTGTTGAGAAAATAAAACTAATCAAACTGCTGTTGTTCACAGCAATTAAACAATGTCAGCAAACACGTAAATTAAATGAAGGCTTGTTTTTTTTTAAATCATTTGTCAGATTTGCTAGAAGCACAGTTTGCAGGATGTAAGGTATGTTATCTGAAGGCTTTTCCCTTGATATATTAACTTCTTAGATTAGCTTTTTGACTCTTTCTCTCTCTTTCGCTCTCTCAAACACATAAACAGAAACACACACTCTGAATGTAGATGCTCGAAAATATACTGATGAAAAAGAATCACTGAAAATCTGCTTTTTTTCATCTACATTACAAAATATTAGATACAATATTAAATACCCCATGAAATCCAAATGAGAGTTTTGTAGTGTTAGTCTACGTGTTGTATGGTAGCTTTGAGGCCATCTATATGCTAATGTTCTCCAAAACACTGACAAAATGACTTTTAGCAGATGTACACATTTAAAAATATCTTTCTCTTAAGGAAAAATGGACTGATAATGTTGATGATATAACATGTTATAAAACCTTCCTGTTTTCTGTTTAGGCTATTACACTAACACATCAGAAAACCGCATTTGACTAACGATAAGGTTTTTAAAAACCAAAGAAAACCAAATCTTGTTTTGGCCTAAGTCCGCCATTACCTTAACCACAGTGGCTGAGGCAATTCAATAAATAAAATAATGTAAAATGTAATAGTGAGATGTCACCTCACCCTCTGAAATCAAAAACGCTCCCACGCTTTTCTTTTCTGCTCATGTATTGGTCAATAAATCACCCACTTCATCCACTTTTGTTTGATGGTATTGGTAAAACAACCCGTACTTAACCCAAACAGGAGCCACACTGGACTCGGAAGCATCTCGCACAATCGTTTCCAAGCACCTACAGCCTGTATCACACAACCTCGTGGTGGATAATTGACAGAGGCGCTGTTAAAAGTGAGAGTGCCTGCCACAAAATGGAGGTCATCCTCAGTGGTTATATATATGTGAATGTATGATTTTGTTTTTATGCCACACGCACTCATGGGGTTCAAACCCAAGAAAAGGAGGATTACATCTTGTTCCACCACTATATTTTTTGTTTATTCGTACCTCTCAGGTCGCCATGGGATAACCTTTTCCTTCATTCATTTTTTAGCTCCTTTTACAAACAGCATGACTCTGGTAAGTAACCCTAGACTAAATCCCCTAAAAAAATTCTCAGATTGAGAAATAAACAAATTTGTACTTAATAGAGTCTCCGGGTGGAGGGTACAAGTCTCCCAGAGGTTTGCAGAGGTCGCTGCACTTGCCCGAGACTCCAACCCTCCTGTGCACTGAACTGCTGGAGGGGATGTGAGCTGTCAGAACCCATTCAGGTACGCAGCTTCATACATTTCTTGTATCTTAACGTCAGGTCAGTAAAGTTCTCTGTGCGTATTGATTTTTATTTTTCTCTCCCCGTGTTTTGCGTGGGCTCCCCTCCTCAGTGGGACACCTCCTCCAGAGCCCTCAGGTCAGACTGCCACTCTGGCAGATCAATCAGGGCAGTAATGTGGGACGGCATGCGCCAAGACTGCTCCGCTCCGTCACCATCGATCCGCATCTACTTTACCAAATGGATTTTTTCTTCTCCGCCCTCCACCCTTCCCTCATTGAGTACCTCTCTCTCCCTCTTATTCTTCCTCTGAGGGACTTCGAATAATAAATGCCTCAGTATAAAAGCAATTTTTCATTTAACTTTTGCTTGACACATTTTCTTCTTCCCTCTCTAGATGAAGTCCGGTTTTATGTTACACTGGATCGATAGAAGCTTCTAGGCGGTTCTCTCATAATTTCTCTGCCTTTCTCCCCTGGGTGATGATGAGGGGCCTGGTTCAGCCAGGACGTTAACGGAGAGCAGAGGACCACACCCTGATCACATTACCCCGTCATTAAAGCGAGCCTCATTTGATCAGTAATGAAGGCTGCTGTTCATTTGGCCCATGCCTCGTGTTTTTCTTAGCATCTGTTTCACAGAGATGGGTTCCTTGTTCCCGTCTAAAAGTCCAGTGAATATCTCAAAGGAATTACTTTGACCTTTTGCTGTTTAAAGGCGGGATTTGCTTCCTGGGGTGACTCAGGGTGACTGTATAATGACAGGTCTGTGGAGTAATAGGCGAGGTTGAATACAGGCCACTGCAGAAACATAAACACCCGAATGCTGAAAGCCGTGATCACAGGGATTCACAAATCTATGATGCTTGAGAGGTTTTATGTTAATAAAGGATTTTAATCAGGATTTTTAAGCAGTTCAATTTTAGGTCAGCACATTGTTAATACATTCAAAATGTTAATATGTGATTTTCTAGCTTCAGATGATATAGTCTACAAGATATAATAAAGCATGTCTTCTCTTTTTTAAAAAACACTATCCAGCATTTTTTTAGATGTCCAAATGTAAATAATTTAAGATGGAAAAAAAAAAAAAAATTCTCACTTAAATGCCTGAATAATGGAAAGATGATTGATTGTCTGAGGATTTAATTGCCTTAAACATTATCAGAGATTTAAAATACTGAAAAACACATGAATACAGACTGACACAGCAAGCATAGGATAGCATGAGGTTAGGTACAAAATTTTGGTTCTGAATTCTAAAACTCTTGTAAGAATGGAAAAGGAGATGAAATTAAAAGAACTGGAAATATGATAGGAGAGAAATGTGAGGGTGTATGTGGGGGACGGCAGCATCAGTGACACAGGCCATGTTTTTCCTTTGGGCTACGGGTCTGGTGAAACACCTGCGTCTCTACCTACCCACTCTCTCCAAATCTCGCAATGTTGACCTCATCAGCTGACCCCACTCTCTTTCTCTTTCATTCTTTCTATCCACCATCGCTCCTTTGCAGTTTCCCCATCTCTCTCTCTCTCTCTCTCTGTCTGGATGAATGGCTGTATTTTCTCTCGGTGCGTGGGATCTCCTTGGCCTTAAATTAACCTCTCTCGCAGATCTTCTGTGGAGACGAATTAGCGCCCAACGTGACAGTGCGGCTAATGTGTTGGTGAGGGTTCAGCAGAGTTTTCAAATAAAAAAAGGCAAAACAAAAAAAATACTTCAATGCTGTGCCGATGAACTGCGATGCAAAAATGAATGTTTTCATGAAGTTACACAACTGCATTACATGCTGATAAAGATTAAAACAAACATGCCCATGATAGTACAAAAAAGTCAAATAGAGCTGAATTTCTCGACTGCATGTTTGGGTTTTGCATAATCCACTATCTAGCCCATGCTGCTATGGGGCCGCTGGCTCCGTTAGCCGCTGGTAGTGGCCCAGCTCACTGCCAAGGCGAGCAGAAAATTGGTGAGCATCTTGATTCAGGGATGACACTTAAATTTGTGTGGCTCCAGTGACCAGTTCTATCCTCAGGCTCCGGATGGAAATATGAGAGAGTTTGGCCCTCTGCCTGCTCCAGCATGGCCCACAGGACTCGCCTCCTTCAGGCAGTATGGGGTAAGCAACCTGCTGGGCCTGGCTTTGCGCACATACACACACACCCAGTGGCGTACCACTGACATAGTCCAGCCCCTGGCCATCTCTGTGATTTCTCCTGTCGACAAGAACGCTGCTTATGACACAGAGAGGCCTTCGCTATCAGATATGAGGCTGATATCTAAGCAGATTTAACGAGGAGTATTTGGTTGATGTGTCTTTAAAATCACTTATTTATTATGAAACATGCTGTAGTTCAGGGCGATGATCAAAGTGAGACAGGGGAGTTCTTTGGGTGTGTGCGCGTGTTGTCCTTGTCTGTCAACTAGCCTCGGATCGCAAGTTGATTGTCAGTGACAGGCTCAGAGATACACTGCCCACCCCCACACACTCTATCTCTTTCACGTACCCTTCCGCTTGCTCTATCTAACCCCTACACAAATTATAGATATTGCACTAGAGCCTTCCACCATCAGGGGACTTCTGTATTTCAATAAAGGTGACCTTGCCTTGTCTGCATGAGGAAATTTCTAAGCAACAATAGTAGTGGGCGGTATGACCACAGTATTACATCAAGGTATGAGTAATTTTAAATAATGTAATGATATATATATATATATATATATATAGTTATAATGAAATATATGATATGATATGTCATTATATTTCTCAGATATCTCCTCTGTCAAGGTTGCTTGTATATGTGTCCTGTCTCTTTAGTTGTGCAAGTGTGTCTATGTGGTTTTCTTTTACTCTGTACATGCAGTATGCAGGCTGTGTCAGCTCCAGGTGGGGCGTTGACATGGCTGTAGGTAGCTGGCAGGTGGCAGAACAGTGCCGCACCTGCGCCAGGCAGAGATAGAGAGAGATAGAGAGACTGCAGCCTCGTTCCTCCGCGCCCTGGAAACTATGCATACTGTGCAATCCTGAACCTCTCCGGCTAACAAGCTGCTTTACCAACTACAAATCACATTGAGGCTATATAGATGAGTTTTAAAGCTGCGCTTGGGAGCCCTTGGTGAGTATTGCAGTGAGTGTGGAGAGCTGGTAAAATGAGGATGAATGTGTTTAGTTATGCAGAGTGTGAAACCAAGCTAAAGACCTTGCACCATATATTTGTCTTTTAATTATTTCTTCTGTTTAAGCTTGTCATGCAATGTTTGCTCATTATAGAGAAACATTAAAAGCTTTACAAATAGCCTGAAAGTAGATGTGTGTGTTTGTGTGTGAGGAGAGTGTAAGGAAAGGAAGATGCGCACGTAAGGCAGCTAACTGTGGTCTCAAGTTCCTGAGAGGATGAGGTGGGCTTCTGAACACACATAAACACACTGAGCTTTCCTTCTCTCTATTTTTCACTCTAACAAACCACACACATGAGCTCTGGTTAATCCAATCTCAGCCTCCTCATCTTCCCGCAGCCTCTTTCTCAAAGTCCCTTTCTCCACACTCTCTTTTCCAAAACATTTTCTTCATTCTTATTTTCCCAGTTTCTATTCCAACACAACACACAATTCCTCCATCAATCTCTCTTCCCATTCCCCTGTGGTGTTTTGTCTTCCCTTACTTTCTGCATATTTTTAACCATTTTTTCTTCACTAGTATTGGACTTCTCTTTGCACCAACAAAGATACCTAATTTTCTGACTCTTCATTCTACGGGGAAGAACCACGGTCGGACAGAACTACAGGGAAATTAAAAATCCAGTCATTTAAATGGAGAGCATGAATACTGTTTCGGTAAAGGCTGAACAATTCTTTTTTTAAAAAAAGCAGACACATTGATAATGTAGTTCTAGCTAATACAAAAAGCCGTTTAGTTTAATTTTACATCTGCACAATCTCCATTATGAAATGTAGTATTAAAATAGTACACTATTTAAAATAAATAATAAAACATAAACAATAAAAACAATTATTTTAAAGCATCACAACAGTATAATGTACAGAATAGAAAAAAAATACATAATACTAAAGATTACGTTTTTGCAACAGTGTTATATTGTGTATTTAAAAACTGAAAACTAGATGAGGGCCAAATTCAGGAAAATGAGCAGAATAATTGGCTGTAAATAAATTATTGTAATACATTTTATGGAAAAATACTATTTTAGTCTTTCTACTTCAAAATGTTATGTATG
>JAUMHP010000055.1:5202711-5245762 GCA_032361065.1 Enteromius trimaculatus | reverse complement strand
CATTTTCTTGTAATTCCGTCCAAGCATCTTCTAATCTAGACAAAAAGTTGAACTGAAGTCTTTATGCTGTAAAGCAACCTGCACAATAAACCATGTTTAAAACTCACTCAGGTGGAAGCTCTACGGCGCCACCATCTGAGAGCTCGTTGCAAAAGCACTCTGAGGCAGTCAGTCAGATGGATGCTGCTGTTCTCCTGCAGTGGGAACCGTGAGGGATGGATGCAGTGGTGTCACACGCTTGCAAAAACCCCAGAGTCTTTGCGGCCAGAGGGGGGCAACCTGAGCCTCTACTCCAACTCTCAGAAAAATCAAGTGGCCCACTTTGACACTCAGCTGTCATGTGTAGTCACGCAGTGTGGAGAGGGGTGCAAACTCTTCCACCCAGCCATCACACATCCTGGGGCACTTTTCCCACCCCTGCTGCCCAGATTTCAGCATCTCGGCAGCTTGTCTCCCACTCTCTCTCGGTTGTCCACCTGCGCCCTCATCCACCCCTTTTTAATATTCAGTCCAGCTTTAGCCTTATTAGCATTGATATGCAACCTTGGAGTCGGACAACAAAGGAGAAAGCCCTAAAGCAGAGTAGTAAGGCTGCTTGGAGGAGGGAGTAAAATTATGAGGAAGGATAGAGGTGAAGCAGAGGTAGGGGGGATAGGATGCGAGGTGAAAGAAGAGGAGAGTGTCTACGTGGCCATAGTTCTGTGTAATGGCCGTTAGGAGCGCGTGTAGCTGGGACGTCAGCACTGCGGAGGAGGAGGAGAAATGTATAGGCCTATGTGGAAGCTCTTTCCCCTTAACTTCCTCCCTCCCACACCTTATTTCCTCTCTCACTATAAGCATCGTGGACAAGCCCCCTCACTGCCCCAATGTGTTTTTTTGTCTCGCAAAAACACTGTTTCTACCTCGCTCACACAAAAGAAAGGGAGGCAGGAGGTAAGACAGAGATTCACTGTTGGGAATCGCTTTTTTTTCAATTAGCATTTTGATTGCATGTTAAAGCCCACACACAAACAGTCAAACATTTGCCTGAAAAATGAATAATGCTGCCCACATTTAAATTTGAACCTGCTCCGCTCAGATGGGGGATTTGACAGTCACTGCAAGTTAGTAAATATATTTATCTGTGCTGCCTCGGCCGTTCAAACCGAAGCAATTATGTCTTCTACCTTTATGTGTTGTGCTAACGTAGGCCTCGGATTTTTCTTACCCAGCTCCATTTGTAAGCTTTGCTACTTCCCTTTCTCTCTCTCTCTCTCTCTCTCTCTCTTCATTTCTCTCTCTCGGGGAGAGTTGGTTCCTGGCAGGCACAGTCTCCCACTAGCCTGGTGACAGCCGGGGGAGGCAGTCTCTGAGCCCTTAGTCAACAATGGACACATACACTCGCACAACACACACACAGCGCAGCATGTTTAGTGCAGCCTGCCCTACCTCTATCAGAGAAAATGGGCAAACACAGGCAGTGATCTCCAGACGTGCCTGAACACTAACTACACTATGCACGGAAACACACCCTCACACACTGCCTAATAGATTCTCATGCACACGCACACACGAGGTCACTCCCACTCATTCTCATTTACAAACTTACACACTGGCATGTATGCTAGTACACAGTTACACAACCTTCTACGTATGCATCATCTTCCACCTAAATTACAAAGTACAAATTTTAAAGCATATGTTTGGGAAATCATAAAGAAAAATGATATGATCATCACATTAATCATATGAATTATACAGCTGTATCCTTCTGACAGATCAAACCAGAGCGGCGGGTGTTAAAATGAGGGTAAAAATGGAAGATGAGAGCAAAAAAAGGTGAGCATTAAGATTCAACACTGCCTCTACATCATAAATGGGGTTTAAACCGCAGCATCCAAGAACCTGCTACACCTGTTATTTCTCTCCTCTCCTCTCTACTCTTCTCCTCAGCCTTGTTCTCAAATAAAGCTCCTCTCATCCTAAGATAAAGGGGAGGAGTAGCATGCAGAATTGAAAAAGAGGAGAACGGATAGAGAGAGACAGAGACTCCAATGCTGCCACTGCAGCTGCAGGCAGTGAGACACAGCAAGGGCAAACACACACTCGCGCACTCACACACGCACACACACACACACGCTTGTCTGCACAAAACCACCGCAGCATCCTTACCATCTTAAACCCGTTCCACTCCATTTGTAAGTCGGCAGGGAGAGTTCTCGCCTATAGCCGTGCTAATGTCTCCTCACTTGGAGATCTCTCTCTGTCTCTCCTCTCTCTCTCTGTATGTGTCTCAGCGGTGGTGAGGCAGCGTGCGGCCAGCGGGAGAGAGAGTGGGCATTCCTCCTCCAAGTGAGGCTGCTTGTGAATGCACGGGCTTCGGCATGAGCTGAACGCTGCAGCCCCACTCCCTGCCCCCTCCTCATTGGTGAGGTCAGAGCAGCCCCCTCCTCCTAACTTCTCTCACTGGCTGCCTCAGCTGTCTGTCATCTGCGCTACTCTGGAAAATTAACACTTTCGCTCTGGCAGCCTTGCAGACGGAGACACAGGCGCTTCGGCTAGCAGAAGCCCTTTCAGAAGCAGCACAGGCAATCAATCGCAACCGAGGTCTCAGCTTGAGTTAGAGCGGACTGATTGCACCTACAGGCATTATGGTAATAGGGTGCAGCACTGCTAATTAATGCAAGTTAAAAGCATGCAATTATTGCAGAGTATATTTAAGCTTTTATATTCTTATATATTATGTATATATAAGGATAATGTACAGTTAGACGGTCATTATTGCAAATTTTGTTTTGAAATGATGACCTGCGGACATTACATTATATCTTTTATTGCAGAGCTAAATAAATTACCAAATAGGCTACTTAAATACTTTAACATTGAATATTGAATTGAAATTGTTTTGTATACTTGTTTGATGAGGCAGAACATCAACATTAACATAGGAAACAGCAGTCTATTATTCAGTGCTGCCCTTGAAAACCTGACCACTTTGACTACATTTTGTCTATATGTATTTGTATACACACACACACATGCATACATACACACGTTTTAATTAAATAAATTAAGCACACATTTATCCTTATTTATGTATATTTGTACACATTCGGTGTATTGCTATCAGAAACTGCAAAAAGTGGTCAACATACTAGTTTGATTAAATAGAATTAAGCCATTTAGATGCCAAATGTTAGTCTGTGTTAAATATGAAACTAAACGTGTTTACTTACATATATCACATTTATTATCTACTGAGTATCAGGTTGGAGAAGGCACAGGTTACTGAGCACACACCTGCTCTTTGTACAAACCATAACTGCACGCACATTCACACACACCTACCTAAACGCAAAATGAGCTCCCTAGCATAATCTCTCGATACGAATATTCTGTCTTCATCCCTATTGTCGCCGTTTATGTGATTAAGAAAAAGGAAAAGAGCAAAGTTTGTGAAATTAGGAGTATTACGAGGGATGAAGGGATTATTCTTAAGGCTGCGCGTTACAGTGTTTCAGTGATTTTCACTACAGTGTAATAATTCTCTTTCAAATGCGAGCACATTACTCACCATGACCATTCTCGTGTCCGGAGGTGAACGGGGAAAAAGAAAAAGCTCGTTATTTTATTCAAAAACCCGGTCGAAAATTTAACGTTGCGCTTTTAGAGCGTATTTTAGGGGAGTCGTTCCCGAAAGTCTTGGAGGAGGTGTCGCGTGGACCCAAGGACAGTCGGATGCAGACAGGTCGATGGAGAGATGGAGATGGAGTCGGAAACGTTTATGAAGGGAGAAGTATCCAAAATAAAACAATAAAAACAAAAAATATCGGTTCCCTCAGTCACTCTGTGGAGCTAGTAGTGCGAGCGTCCTATTTTTCTCCACACCATTTATGGAACGTAGAGTCAGACTGGAGTGAGATCTGATTGGCTGAGCGGGGACAGACAGGGGGTGGCGCGCGCTGCTCTTGAGGAGACGGTTGGAGAGGGTGAGGCGCGTGTCAGTGGGGAGCGTCGTGCCTTTGGGGAAATAGCGACAGCTAATTTGACCTTCGCTTGCAAGTGGGAGACAGGTACAAGTAAAACGTTTTGGCTTTAGGTGTAGTCTGTCAAAAGCAAACTGTACCTGTGATGACTAAGTTAATAGATAGGGATTCATTTACTATTTGGGACCTGAGGGAAACGCGAGCACAAGTACAGTGTATTTTACCTCAGTCGATATCAGCGTGTGAATTAACGTTATGCAATGACTTTCAAAGGGAGCGCATGTTTGTAAAATTAATTTGTAAATTAAGTTTTTTCGTTTTGTTGGAACTCGACAATTAGATTGTCACGCGCAATGTGGTGTGCAATACAATGTGTAATTTGGCGCCACTAGCAAGTCTGCAGTAACCAAAACTTTTTAAACAATTAAGTTAACACAAACGTTAGAACATATTTGTGATATAAACATTTCTGTAATGACCACTTGCTGCTGCTTCAAGTATAGTTTTGTAATGGTTAATTTTGTGACTTGGTTCTTATTAATCCAAGAAATATATTTCTAAGTCTACAAATAAAATAACACATTCTGTTTGTGTGTCAAGCAAAAAGAACAAATATCTCACACAAATCAGGTTTATATTAGAGAACTTATGTGAAATGTGTATTCTCATTTACAAAAAATCGATGCACCCTTATTGACTTTATTTAGGAACTGTATTTATGCTAATAATAATCACTAATAACTTTGATATTTTTAAATATTAAAGTTATTAATTTTATTTATGATATATTGATCTTTATTTGCAGTATCTTGATGTTAAATTAACTAAATTACATAATTAAAAAAATAATTAATTGTTGTTGCTTCTCAATGTCAAATCAGTGTTGAACATCAGTAACAGCAACACAAGCGAATTAATATTCATGAGTTTATCTTCTCATAAACTGATGTAACAAGCACATCTTGCTACCGCCACACGCTCTAAAACACTAAAACCCATTCCTGGGCATACTACATTCAGTTGCGTCTAGTGAAGTAAGATAATGCCAATATTTCTTTTCTTTCATTGTCTCTTTTCTAAATGTTATTGCAAACTGTTCCCACATTCTGTTGTTCGCAGCTGCACGCGCTCTGAATCAATAATTAACCGCGAGACCAGCCGCTCCCACCCCTGACAAAACCCATTTCACATCTCCACCGGTGAGGGCTGCCCGAGAGCGACTGCTCGCCGAATGAAGGGATTTCAGATCTTGTTTTATTTACCAAGATATGGAATTCATTACGGGCAAAAACATATTTCCTGCTTGCACCCATTTACTCCGCATATACAATCCTAATGTTACACATTCAATGGGTCTTTGGGGAGTTTTGTGTGAATGCATTTTGCTCTCAGGTTTGTTGCGGGGAAATAATGGGGGTGTCATTTTAATATGGTGCGCGTCTTTGTGCTGCTGTACTGGTACAATAGAGCAAATCACAGGGCTGAATTGGGCTAGGAAACGGCTGTGGTCTTATCGTTTCCGCACCTGCACTTCTAAAAACCACAGTGGAGGTCCCTTACGGTGAGCTACTGACTTGACAAGAACCACTTTTGACATGAGAGTCCAGCAGAGCCATAAAAAATGAAAGACATTTCTCACTGGATGGCCAGGCCTCACTCTTAGGGACACAGTACTTGAGCACTCGACCCTAGAAAACCCTAATGTTAAGTAGACTATTTATATTTGCCAATTCTTTTAGAATGTGCTTGGCCCAGTAGCATGATGTTTTAGTAGCTTTTTGCTGATTAAGTTAAAATGTACATATCTTACTAAATTAAATGTGTTTTTATTATTAGTATTAATTTTGGTTACAAAATATTTGTTGATAAAGTACAATTTTATAACAAATAGTTTATGTAATTATATCTAAATATAAAATTTTACATATAAAATTATTTAAATATAAAAAATCTGGAAGTGTAACAATGCAAACAGGCTTTCTGTACAGTAGGTTTAGGATTGGGGAAAAAAAATAGTTTGGTCAGAATAAAAGTAACAGAAGAATATGGAAAGTTCCCCCAATTCACAACACATTTAAAATGCAATGCTCAGCCCACATCACAAAACACACCATAAAGTAGTTATTGTGTTTTGCTTCCCATTTTACTCACTGAACCATGTGGCACCATGTGAGTTATGGAAGGCATTACCTTTCATCTTCCTCACAACAAGACATTAATTCAGGTCCCTCCCACCAACAGAGAGAGAGATAGAAAAAAACCTGCCTGTCATTTCATTCATATGCAGGCTTGATTCAATTATACACAGGACCTCTCATCACAGCACAGGCAAACTTGAGTCAGTCCATTAACCTCTGTGTGAGTTCACCAATCTAAAGTCTAGCAACCACTGATGGGAACCATCACTGAGCTTTTCACAACCTCCAAACTGAATGAAAACGAGCAGCGACGATCTCCACCCTTATCTACCTTCTGATACCACCAACCATTCGTAAAATGGCACGTGGTAGGAGGAAATGTGTGCTTTGACTTTACAGACACCTATTTTTACTTTCATACTGTGTGTTTATGCAGAGCGACAAAGAAAAGGTTGGGTAGTGGAATACTACTCTCACTATTTATTACTATGTCTGGTCATTAGGCATTTCAGATATATGTGTGTTTGAGAGACATATTCATGTAGGTGGTTGATGCCAAGGTCTCTGCACTCTCATTTGAATGTAAACAGTGCTGAATGCCTATGCAAATGTGTTTTACATGTTGTATGTTCAGTGGAGTGGATTTATTGCATATAAATTGAACGCTTTGCTCTCATATTCTCTTGACTTTGTTATTTCTGTTTTCATTTTAAATAATAATGGCACAAGAGATCAGCTCTTGGCATTGGTAAGGAAGAAAAAACAATAGATCACTGTCACATTATTTAATATTTATCGCTACCAAGAAGTTGCTTTTGTTGCAATTCAAAGAGACATTAAGAAATCCTAAATAAACAACAATAATGATTCATGCAATGACAGTTATCTTTCTGTCTCTGTCTCAGAGATCTTGACTAAATGTCAGCTTCTGGTCTTTGTAGCAGCTGATGCTGTAGACAGAAGAGGAGATGAGGCAAGTATGGAAGATTCCATTTGAATTTCTCTGTATTATAAATGTCACAGATTACTAAAAACATAAGCGTTAGCCACAGCAGAAATATCTGAATTATATAGTAATACACCAGTTATCACTACACTATTCTCAAAATAGTATATGGTTGAAAATCAGTATTTTTTTAAGCTGCTATCATTATGCAGTATTTAAGTAGTTGACCTGTCACTTAACATTGCCCTGCATTTTAACATTGTACCAATCCAAACTAAAACTGTTATTAAATTGTTTTACAACTACACATGCATTTTTATTTGACCCCGCTATGTGGAATATTTGTTTTTATAAAAGCCACAACACAAGACTGCTTAAGAATTAAATACTGTAGTAGTGGCTAAATGAGCGGTCATAACTTCTAAAAAGGCACACTTTCCCTTATACATATGTATAAATATGAACCTAAAATCCTGTTAATTAAACAAAAATTTCCATGTTATTTATCAGCTACCCATTTGCAGCATCCGCTTTGATTTTTCCGTATGAGAGAGTGTTTTGAATCGAGGCCGTGTACACCAGCAGTAGACGTGCAGGCTGAGGGAACGCGTCCAGTATGACTCAGAGGCTGCGTGTGACCCTCTGTCTCTCTGTTCACTCCTGGGCTGGGTGGGGACAGATGGAGGGAGGGGTCTTAGGGATTAGACTGGCATGAGGTCTGTGGTGGGAGGTTTGGCCAAGAATACATGGAGGTTTTGAGTGGGAGGATGTGACCTCAGGGATCTTTACTATTGCAGAAAAGTGTATGTGTGTGTCTGTACACATAAATGACTTTCATTTAGTCATCATGCATTGGATAAGCCTCTCGGAAAAACGAACAGCAGGTAATAGCAGTCAAACTAAGATAGCATCATTTTATATAAGATGCCGTTATTTGTCCTCCAACCCACATGCATTTTATGTCAGCCATTTTGCCAAATGGGCTTTTTATGCAGGTATTGTCGAGCTGAAGGATGGCTGTTCTGACCACCAGCGGAGTGGTTTTATAACAGGCCAGCTAATGTAAATCACATCATTTATCGGCTGTCAAAAAGCCATTAAAAGTGAAGCAGCATGTGAATTGAGTAACGAGCTAAAAGCAACGAAGCTAATTGATTTATTTTCGTTCTGTAAAATGGTTTTTTATATGCTCAGCTAACTAATTGACACTGAAAATATTATTATTATTATTTTTAAGTTTTTTTTTATCTTGGACGTGTTCGTATACAGTAGTAATATTTGATTGAGTGTCATTGTGCTTTTTGAACACATAATCTTGGGAAGGAAAATATTCTGTAGAAATTTCAAAACACATTATATTTATTTTTTAAATTGTCTAGATTGTCTGTTCTCTTTTTCAAAACTGAGTTTGGGCATGTGTGTGATTTTGATGCAGTCAGAGGTTCGGTCAAAGCCTTTGCTAGCTGAGCATGTAAAATGTCACTTTAGTTATTGTTCACTCAAACTCTAAGAGACACATGCACACATCCAGTACAGCAACCTCTCTCTTTCTCTCTCTCTCTCTTTGCCTGTGCTCCTTTGTTTCTGGAGTACCTCTGATCCTCTGCGGCCGCTTAGCTCCAATTAGAGCATCCCACCAGCCTGGCCTCTAACACAAATACACACACACACACACACAAATGCTTTGCCCCAGCCTCCTCTCACACTGCCTCATTTCAGCCCTCAATCTGACTAATTACTCTGAACCTTGCATGCCCCATCTCTCTCTGCTTCCAAACACACACATACACCACCTGACTCCTTCCGTTAGCCATAACCACAAATCCAAGTGCTCCTCTTTGTCAAATATTTCAAACCTGCAGTCCCCTTGAATGAGTGCTTTGCTCGTGCTCCATCAGTATCCCGTCAATGTTATTGATTTCCACCGAATGCATCCTACACATTCACTTCAAATCCACTCCTGCTTCCAGCTTCCATCTATTCTGAGAGTTTAACATGTTAAAACATGCAACAGACATGGTGATAATTGTTTCAACTGAGCAAAATCTTCCAGTGAGATGGAACATTTATTTTGTCTCAATTTTCACCCTGAATAATAACAGGTTTATTTAAAGACACTGAAGTGTAGATCCCCTGCAAGCTGTCAGCTCAAGCGTGTTAAAAATTGCACATCTCATTTGGAGCCTTGTTTTAAAATTTTACAAAATTTTCTAAAGGCACTTCACTTTGTCCTGTTATTCACAAGCAGTTTAGGAAGAGGAAAACTCAAACACATTCAAAACACTGCATGTTTAATTTCAGTTAGTATTTTCCAGCAAAATACTAAAAGTTCAGTAGGCCTGTTTTTATTAAAATATTAACTGGAATATAAAATATGTATATATATATAAAAAAAAAACTGATACAGTATATGCCAAAAATACTGTATCTGTAAAAATTCGATTTGTTGAAGGACAAATATAATCTTTTTTTCCCCCTCATATCAAATACTCTCTCTTATTTGACATATCCTGATTGTCACAATTCTCATTCGCCTTGGGAGTAAGGGGTGAAGTTTTCTCCCTCTGAAGCAAATATCTCTCTCTGTCAGAGGACATGAATATCACCCAGTCCAATTCCTGTTCCTGTCACCTTCTCAAAGGAGAACCTCGACACCACATCAACTTTTTTGGCGGCTTCACCGCCAGGCAGCACTGCATGTGTCAGGCTGCTGAGCTCAGGCTCGGCTCACCCAGTCGACGCTTGCTACGTTTAGATACAAAAAACCTGTCTGAAAACGATGGTTGTGTTTCGTATCTCAGATATTTTAGAGGATGTGGATACAGGTAATGTTTGAGTTATGATTTAACTGGTAATAGCATGTATCGTCCATGTCTGTTCACGTTTTGCTTAGTTTTGTAAATGTTCAGTGCTAATAGAATCTATCAAGGTTACAAAATACGACTACTAATAATTATCATGCTGATTTTGATCGTACTTATCCTGATGGCTTTTAATGAATGCTTTTTCTGTTTTACATCAAGGAAAACCTCATTATTTATGGAGAAAATGCAATGAATGTGGCACTGGTAAATCCTTGAGCAAATATCGAACCTAGTGGGAGGCTCTCCTCGTGGCCAGTTCCAAACGAAGGTGACATTGAGCGAGACACTTGAGTTTTTTTCTGATCATTAACATCACTGACGATTCTCTCCATCTCATTTGCTTAGTGCAGTCACTGACTGTTGGCTGGAGGGGGACTGAGCAATGGTGGAGATCGAGTTGTATGAGGCTGTAGGGTGGCCTTTGCTGTGTTTGATCGCAGTCGGAGCTCTCGAGCACGATGAGGAAGACCGCTGTGGTCCATCTGGCCTGGTCTTTAATCAGTGCTTCCCTTCAGAGAGGGGGCCACGCTTTCACTGTGCTGACCAGGCCAGCTTTTGCTAAGAGCAACCACAAGATGAATGTAGCTTATTCATAATATTATTCACTCCTCTGTAACAGTGAATATCTATAGTGGATTTCAGTTGGTCTATTTTGAATTAAATAATAGTGTTAATCTAATTATATCTGTTTTAAGAGAAAGAAAAGAAAGTTGTCATATCTATGTCTATGTCATAGAAAAAATAGCTTTGTTAACTATATATCTTGCACTGCTTAAATGATGCACACACACACACAATTATGTATACCCAATAGGTCAGTTCTGAAAAATTGTAGCATTAGACTAACAGATCTACATGTCTTTGATTTTCATGGTAAATCGCAATCATGTAGAAGGTTTTCAAAACTGCGCTGACAGAATTTGATTCTGAGCAACTACTATGAGTTATCCGAATTCCACATGTCATTTTTAGCTCACTGATATTGAATGTAAAAATCATAACTCTGGGGTAAAATCGAACAGAAATGTGCAATCAATCTCTCTTTTTTCCTTTACTCGTTTCCCCCTGTTCCCCCACCTATCTTTCCTTGTTTGTAGACACTCCATCACCTTGTCTTTCTGAGCCCTGGGAAAAGCATCGTCAGTATTTCTGCACCACTCCCCTCCATCCTTTCTCCCAGAATTCATGGTGCCTTACTTAGTCAGAGCAGAAGAAAGGGAGACGAGAGAAAGGAAAAAACTCAGAAAGTGAAAAAGATACAAGAGCCGCTAGCTGTAGACAGAAGGAATGCCTTAAGAAGCAATTAGCATATGTAACTTCCCCAACCCCCCTCTGCCTGAAACGGGGTTATTTCTGTGAGTTTGTATTGATGTTTTTGAACAGGCTCCATGGCAGAGCATTTAATGCTGAACACTGCTGTTAGAGAGAATGCATTATTAATGTGAGGGGAAACTAACGGGGACCAGCAGCTCCTCGGGGCTGCGAAGAGGACGGTTGGCGTCTCTGAGGAAGCAACACCACACCTCAAAGGTCTTCCTCGGTAATGCACACATGCCAGGCATCTATCATTTATTCATGACAGTCAGGCGCCTCCAACTCCCTCGAACAATTAACGAATCAATGAAATGTATGGGCTCAGAAACTATCAATTCGGGGAAACAGCGCCGTTCGTCAACGTGTCAGCTCTTGGGCACAGGCTATCATTCAGGCAGAGAGCACATTTATCACTTTAGAAACAGCCTGTGTGTCATAGCAACGCGGATAATCCTACTAGAAAATGGCCGCCCGATTCTGATGGATGATTGGACTTCTTTAATAACAATCGGTCGTGACTGTTTTTCTTAATGTATTTAACATGCACTCCAACATAATAGATGGAATCTTTGAAGGAGTCTCTGGAATCTGTTCTCCTGTAAATAAACAGCAGCATGTTTTGTCTAATTTGAGCGAACAAATCTTGTCCAAGTGGCCAGTTTAATTTCAAATCGAGTTCATATTAAAAGATAGTAGGCTGTACAATTTGACCGCTAATGTCCTCGAGCTGTAAAAGTAAACGTGTGCGAAGAGAAGGAGAAAGAGTGAAATTGATGAATTACTGGTGCTGGTTTCTACACTACAGTGCCTTCGCAATTCCTGTTCAATTAACAAAACCATTAATTATAGTACTTAAGCAAGCAGGGGTAAACCAGACAAGCGAGCATTCATGCACTTAACACATTCCTGCTTAAGCATTTAACGTTCCTCTTTTAAAAATCACTCCATAATCATTCCTGAAATACTGAATCGTTAAAATGTCTATTTCTTTTTCTGGAGGGAAAAAAAGCAGCAACGGTGCTGAAAAAAAAAAAACATGAACTATTTTCTGCTTTTGGAAATACTGTGAATTTTAGTATTTTAGTGGCTCAGCCATAGAAATTACTCTTCCTTTGTAATTCTTTTCCCCTATTCTGCTCTTTCCTTTATTTTGTTTTTTTTTTATGGCTTTGCTTGAATAGTCTCACTTGAAACACAAAGCTCTCGCTGTTCACTGAATCCTCAGTTTTGATGTTCTTTTTTCTTGCAGAAATCACAGCCCTGAAACTCCAGATGAAGACTAGACCTTTATTCTGTACACGGAGAGAGGTAGGTGAACGTGTTTTTCTTTGGGGACCATCATTGCTAGCACTCGCCCCCTGCTGCTGAAATCACAGGCTTTTTACTTCCAGGTCATGGTGCCTGTATCACTCACACTGACCCTTCTCTTCGCTGACTCTTTTTTGCTCTCTTTTCAAAGAGAAAAAGGGGAGAGCTTTCAAGACCTCCAATCTTCTGCTCTCTTCATCAACACCCAGTCCCTGTGAAATCATCAAAAAGTAAAGACAGTGGGGGAAAAAAAACCACTTCTTTCCATACTGGCTCAGGGCTCAGAGATTCAGTGGTAACTGTCATCCCTGGAGGAAGAGTCTTCCACTACATAGGCACAGGGGCCAGATGTCACCTGTCCTCCCAGGCGATTGGAGCACTGGTGGGGCTAAGACTCAGCTGAGGCAGGCTGCCCTGGTTCTATCTCTCTGCCTGGCTGGAGACACCTGCTCCTCGCCTCACTGGTGACGGCCCCCAGTGGAGCTTTTTCATCTACTTTCACATGCACAAGCATCCTGAAGCACTGCGGGTGTGCTAGTGGATATATGTAAGTGAGGTGTGATGTTTATGTGAGATGCACATACAAATGCACTCTTGTGATGACAGTGCAAAGTTAATTTCATTACATTTGTTTCCTAATGAGCACTCTCATCCTCTTTTCCTGCTTAACATGCTTATGCCCAAATACACAAAACTGCCAGCGTTTATGGCTCTGAAGCCAGATTGCTTGAGCTAATGCATCCTTAGACACGTTTCATAGGATATTTCAGGTCCCCTGTGTATTGAAGCTGGGGTTTGCTCCCTTAGTTAGATCCAAACTCGGTAGTCAACTGGGCCATTATTGCAGTCAAACTATTCCTGAGCATACTTTCCTGCTTTTTCATATTAGGATCTTTATTCTAGAAAAGGACAAAACAGAAATCTCATTAGAATTTTTATTTTATTTTTATTTTTTTTCTGGTGGATAAACGCAGATCTTGAGCATAGATATCATTTTTTTTATGCCACAATGTAGGCTGGTGAGTGTACCATCTTGTTGTTTTATTTTCACATTTTTAAAATGGAATACATTTGAATAGAATCTGTTTTAGCATAAGGGCACAAAGGTGCATGCCTCCTTTAGACTTTTCAGTTACCTTTATCTTTAAGTGTTAATACCACTGGTATTGTGGTACTTGAGAGTGACAGTGTTTACCATCTACTACTTTGTTTTTCCCACAGTTCAGAATATGCTGTTTAGTTTCTCCTAATTTCACATCTATTTGCATTCCATATGAGCTCAGAGCATCACCATAATGCTCACACAGTATTTGGATGCAGTTCTGTGCAACATTTGGCGTATGTCTATTAAAAACAGGTGGTCCTGCATCACTAGTTTACGAAACAGGAGTCTGTGTTTCTGCACTCTCTCATTTACACATGCACACAAACACACATGAGTCTGAGCAGTGTAAGGTGGCTAACTCTCTCCTGAATGCCTTGTGCGTGTGTGCGCAGTGACCGTTGAGTGACCCACAGGTTAAATAGCTCATTCTTGCGGCCTTTTCTTCCAAAATGGCAAAGCGCCCTGACAATAGCTGTAGCCTCTGAAGCTGCAAGGCTCTGGGCTCCAGATCTTTCTGTGTGATGGCTCTGCCATTTCAACATTAGCACAGAATCACAGACTGAAGCTGTCCTTGACTGAAGCGGTCTGAAATTAAATCGGGATAGAATGATGATGGGAACTATTTAAAATTCTCAGCAGCAAGAATAAAGTGCTAGTGTCATATTAGGTTTAGCTTTTGTGGCAGGATAAATATACACAGAAGTAAAAAGGTATTGATGTCGGAATTCTGAGGTGAACGCTAATAAGGAGAGACTTCCTACTAGAAGGAGAAAAAGGTTCTTATTTTTGAACAGGAAGTTGATCCACTGCAATCTACTGCCATTGTGTTGCGAGATGTGAATCTTTTCACAGTTGATGAGTCTGCTTTACTTGCTGCTCGGCTGCTCTCGTAGAGGATTCACACACGCGCGTACACGTTTGCTACGGCTTTGTGCGGGGGTAGAATGCTGCACCTGTTCTCAGTACAGTTAGGCTGGGGTTGAGCAGCACAAATGAACTAATTTCCAGGGCTACATTGAACAGAGAACACTGCAATCACAGCAGGAGGAGCCTGTCGAGCCGGCAGATGGGCAGAGCTAATCATTGTTGTGAAATAGAGATGACCCTGCCTATCTCTCGCACTGCCAACAGACATTTGCCAATCGCTCTTCAATTCCCTCTCCTCTCCCCCTCATCTCTGTTTGTTTCTCAGCTCCCTCCAACGAATTTAGGAGCAAACGTAACCTTCAAAAATGGCGAAAAAAATGAAGTTAGAAAGCTAGTACGCTGCTGTCTGACATAGAGCAGCTGTAACCCATGGACTGCTGGAGAGTGCATGTGCACATCTCCAATCAGCACTGGAAATTTTTCATCTAGCAAGTCTGCATGTGTTCGGATTAATACCCACAACCCTACCAAATCCAATGTAGTTTCGTCGGAACATGCCGTTTTTCCCGTATTTGTACTATTGTGCTATTTCAGAGGTTTCCATCATTTGTGGTGAATGCTGAAAAATGTTTTATAATTGGAAATCACACCGCATCCTGCTTAGCGCAGTATCTTGAGTGGCAATGTGTCATGCTTAATTAGAAAACACTGCGGTTATTAACCGTGATTAGAAATCATTTTCAGTGTCTTCTGGATGTTCGAGAACCCATGAGAGTGCTTGGCACCAGAATACCAAAATCAAACATAACTACTGTTATGTGCTGCTTTTGCTACTTTCACAAATAAAATGTTACATTTTCATTAAATTATTCCCGATCATTAACAGGTATATGTTAAAGTGGCGCTGATAAATTCATGATCTGTGTTAGAGATCCATTGCTTCTCATTATTGCGCTTGGCTTTTAATGTCAGTTCATGTTTGTAAAAACATCTTCAGATTTAGCTGTGTTCATTGCTTGATTGATTTACTTAATCATAAAATACAATCATTACTTTGATATATGAATTCTACACATGCTGTGCATAAAGAAATATAATTGAAAAAGCTGCATCCAGATGGAACATTATAGTCGTTTTGCTCGGCAAGATGTCTGAGAGCAACCTAATGCATGTAAAAAAAACTGACAGAGAACTGGAAAAGAGAATAAAATCTCCCTCTCACAAAAAACGCCTAGACAGATCTCTACCTCTTCCCTGTACAATGATTTAATGTATGCAAATTATCTGGCTTCAGTTAATGAAGGCACAATTAATCACTGTAACGATGGTCTGATTTAACCTGGTTAATTACAATCTGAAATGTGAGTTGTGTGTTTGCGGATAAATGTGAGTCACAAATGCAGATTTTTTGACGAGAAGAAACAGTCCAGCAAAGATAGAGACATATTTTTCTGCTCCCAAATGAATAAACAGCAAAAGTGATTATCCAAATGAAGCGAAAAAAAAAAACCAAGTACATCAGCGAGGGTATATTTTACATCCAGAAATAAAACAAATAATCTCATAACAGTAAAAAAAAGAAAATAGATAAAATTATGCCAGACATACTGTAGCAGCTAAACAATTTATATATTTTATTAATTCTATCTTTAACGTGACAATGCAGATGCAGAACATGAGAACAGTTGTTGACACTCTCTTGAGGTAAAAAGAGAAACCACTTCTCATTAAACCATAAAAAAAAAATACCGTTCTGAACTGAATCACTGTTCTGCCAATGTGAGAAATCTAGAACAATTCTTTGCGCAATCACACGTTCCCAACGACTAGTGACGCATTTGTATTGTTGTCACTAGTTTTCATTTAGATTTTCCGCTTTCCCAAGCCAAATAGTGACCGATTGCTAGATGGCAATGATTTTCCTAATTAACTTGTAAAAATGTTGTAGTTCAAATGAGAATATTTGTGGTTGTGACTTTACATGCCTTGTTTCTTTTTCTATCTTCTTAGAGCTGGAGAATCACCAGGATGAATATGCAAAATATTTCAAATCCCTGAGCTGCGGAGGATTTTAAGGCAAGTGTGTACACACACCTCAAAAAGGTTGCAAAGAAGGGTTTAAAAATCTGCTCTCTCTGCCGAT
The DNA here is from genome assembly GCA_032361065.1 of Enteromius trimaculatus. Lineage (NCBI taxonomy): Eukaryota > Metazoa > Chordata > Actinopteri > Cypriniformes > Cyprinidae > Enteromius > Enteromius trimaculatus. The sequence goes on along the minus strand of JAUMHP010000055.1, from coordinate 5,229,112 downwards.
GAGCACCCAGCTGCATGCGATCGCAGTGTGTGTATGTACACTTGCGTGTGTGTGTGTTTGTGCACTGGCAGAGGAGCTCCAGTGCTGTCAGTATGAGTCTGATTTGTGTGAGAATGTGGTGCGGCTCCAGGCAGGCAGGCTGATCCTGTTTTGTGGAGACGAGGAACGAGAGCCCATCACAGATTAGACACCCACAGTTTCGTGTCGATTTAATGCACCAAGTCAGAGATTTATTCTTAACCGACCGGCGCTTACAGCACCAGCCAGCCAGCCAGGGCTTTCCCATACCACCATCTCTCTTCCCCCCAAGACTATAGTAGAAGATCAGAAATGACTGAATGAGAACGTAAATGATGGTTATCCACTTTCTTAGCTCCAGACACATTCATTATAATCAGGAAAAGCCTTAGCCAGCTATTTATCTACTAGTATGCTCAATTATGTGCACCTATCAGTGGAGAAATAAAACAGCTTTATTTTGATGTGCTACAAATTGAAATAATCACTCATATATTGAGGTAGGTTGGTAACATAATACTAATAAGAGACATGCTTTCTATTTCACATGTATTTTAGCATGTTTGTGCTAAAAGGCTGCAGAGCACCAGCACAACACATTCGAAAAGTTGTTTGAAATTCAAAATGATGCCCGAAACAAAATGTACATACAAAAAAAGCTGTCCTTTACCCATGTAACTTCACTATGCTCAAATGACTTAGCATACACACTCTCACACACACGCGCGGCGCACTTTCAATTTCAGGCATCAGTACACCACAGCACAAACACATTCTAAGCAGGAATACACAAACAATACACTAACACAAGCTGCTTTTTCTCTTGCAGTCTGTCTCTCTCTTTCTCTCTGGCTAACTGATAGAAAGATCTACTTGGAGTGGGCGGCCGTATCATCACACAATGAGGCATGAAAACATTGGCTAATTCAAGCTTAAGGGCTGCACACATTTACCTAAATGAAGTTAGTATTCTTATTCTACTGTGCCGTCTATTTTCTTTTTCATTTGTCTGACGGATCCGTCTATCCTCTTACCCCCAGCGCCCTGGCCCCCAGTTGGCTGGATGGATCTCGGGGGAAAAGCAGCGAGCCCATGCCTGGGAAGGAGCCTTCCGCCTGGGCTGCTGCTGAGTTCTGTGAACATCTTACCATCATCTTCAGACACTGCTCGCGAGGTGCGCGTTTACAGGAAGAGGAGAAAAGAAGAGAAGAGGAAGAGAACAGAATGCTAACCAAGGTTGTAACGAAATATACAGGCTAAAGAAAAAAGCAAGAGGCGGAAAAGGAAAGAGAAAACTGGACTGCCACAGTGATAGAGCACCGTGTGCTTACGTTCACATTCACACTACACACACACAAACACGCACGCACGCACACAGTCAGTGCAAGCCCCAGATGGGCAAGTCATCAAGCAAGCTCAGCAGTTACAGCTATCTTGCTTTGAGTAAATGAGAAAATGAAATGATTGTGCGTGGGAGAGGGAGAGAGAGCGAGTCTAGTCTCTCATCCATTACAGTACGCCCGGAGAGCAAAGAGGTTCTGCCTTCAGCTAGCAGCCGTTTAACTGGACCTAAATGCTCAATCCCTGCACATTCATTTAGACCTGTCAGCTGCCACATTTAGAAGCATGGACACACTGATAAAACATAGAAACGTTACGCACAACGGAATAATGAACACACACTTAGAGAAGTGAGGTGACAGAAGAAAAAATCCAATTCCTTTACCTCATTGCTCAACAAAGCAGCATTCAGTGTTCGGCTGATTTCAAACATCTTGTTGGCGGTGTTTCGTTTCTTGTCGCTTTTTGGTAGGGCTTTTTTTGCGTTCTCGTGGCTCTACGGCTCCTTTTTCTCTACTGGAAACGGGAATCAGTCCCGAGAAAAAAAAGAAAGAAAAATGAACAGATTAAAAAAAAAGAAGAAAAGGAAGGAGAAATCCTCTATATGTGCTGTCTGGCTGGATGTATTTTCTCCTCTCTCGCGCCCGTGTTTTCTGGTGCACCTCTGTTAAATGTGGCGCTTGTGCCCTGGCTCACGCCGCACGACTGAAGAGTCAATAATTTTTTTTTTTTTTTTTTTTTTAGCTCCCCAGAGTCAGCACATTAAAACAAGCAGTCGGTCTGCCGGGCTTCTTCCCTTATCTGTCCTCCACACACTCGCTCGCACAATGCGTTCCGATCCTCACACTGCTCTCTAGCAGATTAGTTCGTCCCAAAACATAGCTCTTAGTTTAAACTCCTCTCTCTCTCTCTCTCTCTTTTTCTCTCCATCCTCACCCTTTCTCTTTCTCTCTCCTTCCTTGCTCCCTCCCTCCCTCACACCACCCCCCACTCTCTCTCTTTCTCTCTCTCTCTAACTCTCTTTACCCCCACCCCACCCTCCACTCGCTCCCTCTCTCGATTTCTCGATCACGCTCTCCTGCAGTTACAGTTCACAGTGTTACCACAAGGTGGGAAGACTGTTCATAACAGACATGACACAGGCACATCTGCCTTTCCTGGCTCATCTTTTCGTCTCCGTTTGGCTTCACGGCTCTCCTCCTGCTGCTTGTGGGGAACACATGATCGCTTTGGCACCCGCTCACCTCCGTTCTCCTCTCTCTCGCCTCCCCCCATGCCTCAGTTGCCTTGCGACAGCCGCGTTTGATGTATGGGAACGGGGTTGATTTATAAACCAATAGCATTAAGAAAACTCTGACCAGTGGCACCTAGCCGGACAAAATCCTGGCGGAGATGTCGGCGTATTATTCCCGGAGCATAGCATTATAGCAAGACATTGGTGTAATTGTATACAATTCAATGCTTTCAATTCACTGTTTACATAGCTTTATTGGCCCCAAAATGCATACGTGTGAATGTAAATATATAAATGCCACTGAAAAAGAAGGACTGGAGTTGTTGAGCGTATCCATAGTTAATGTAAAGAAATACACCTGTGGCACTTGTGTGAAGTTGTTTCACATTAATATTACTTGACCGTGGTTAGTTCTGACAGAACTAACATCATTTGTGCACTTATGCTGCTTAGTTTGATACTGTGTTGGATGCAGTGAAATTTATACGTTGTGGCTAAAGTGTTGAATTACCTTATGAATTAATAAATATGAAGAATGGGCATTACGCTGATTATTGCAAAGACACATATGCTCACATATTGGTATTATAATACATCAGAAGTATTTTAAAACATAGAAAAGAATATATTACAATAATAATATGGAAATTTAAAACGCTGATTCATAATATCAGAAACCAGGGGATTAATGAACTGTCCTCTAATTAATTAAATGTCAACAACAAAGACCTTTAATTTTGTTTGAGAATGGCATAGAATAAGAGATAACCTGACTCTTGTAAAAACATTTGTGAGGTTATTTTCTTTAAAGCCCTTTTTCTTTTTAAATAAATGCAGTCAAATTATTTTAAAATCATATTTATTTTAACTTAATTTATAAATGACCGGTTTTAGTGACTGTTGTTGTAGGCTTTAGATTTTAAAATGTGTTGTTTTATGTCTATATAATTATTTTATATAGACAAACTTTAAAAAGTATGAGCAATCATGAGGTCATTGTTATTCATTGATTTAGTCATAGACTCAAAGACCTATTCCCATCAGCCAATGACTACATAAAACTGTAATCTTACAATTAATAAAAAAAATTCAACATGCATACTAAATTACACTTTTACAAGATGTTCAATTTAACGTTTAATTTAATGTTTTGCTGTAATTACGAAGAGTGGATAAAATTAGTCAAGATTCATTATGATGTTTTGTGCTAAACAATTAACTATTAATTTGTTTAATATAAAATATAATATTGTCTACGACAAAGCCTAATCATCATCTTCATGCCAACGGACGCGGCTAAACTCACAAACCACAAAACCATATGTTTTTCTCTCAAAATAACAAAGCAGGCAAGAATAAGTCATTTTCAGCCTGTTTTGTTTCTAGAGAGTGTGAAAAGCAGAGGTTAGCTGAAAGTGGGTATGACTGCAGGAAAATGAGCTGTTTCTTTCTTTCTTCTCTTTTCAAAAAACTGCGTATGGTACAGTATGATCTGGTCTCCAGGCCCCATGAGAGGCGTGTGTCCAGTTAATAGCAGCCTATTGACACTGAACCATCTGTTGGGGTGGACTGAAGCCAACTAAAAAAAGGGAGATGGAGAGAGCATTGGAGAACGAGAGAGAATGCTACAATTTTTACGTCATAGAGGGTGTTTATGTGTGCGTATGAGCCATTACTTAAAACTGCTTCACATTTGTTTTATGCTATTACAGAACAGTTTGCACCTCCACAGAGTCAACACTGCAACTTTTAATGCTAAATCCATTTAGAATAATAACATTATAGGCAAATCTTATGAAGTCCAGAATCCACCCAGTGTGTTGCATGCTACTGAGGGATCATGTAAAGAGCACCGTTTTTTCACTCTCGCTGTAATTGCGTTATTGATGTTGTCGGATTTTCTATTTGTCAAGAACCGTAGCCTATTCCGGATTTTATCATATATAACAAACCTGGTTAAAAAACATTCAGGAGAGGGTATGTGTACGTGCACATGCACTGGGATGGTCTGTCACTCGAATCATAGAGTCTACCGCTTGATTCCAGAGTCATCTGCCTCTCATTCTCCCTCTTCTGTCCGCCGGGGTCCCAGGGGGATTCTGATTGCTGTCTCCATAGTGACTCTATGTGTCTTCATAAAGCCTGTTCAGAGCCTACCGCTTCTCCTGTGTGCTGTCTGTTCCATGCAGATGACCTGCCATTCACTGCAAGGGATTCATGCGTGGAGTCCCAACATGGTCCATCTAAAAAGGGTTTCCCTGTACACCACCAAAAACATGTTGGGCACAGTGAAAACGAACACTCACAAACAAGTTGACTCATCTTATAGCCCTTGCTTCAAATGCATCCAGCCCAAAAAGAAAGTCTCATCTTTGTTTAACTCAATCCAGTTTTGCCATCTCGGTCGTTGGCGTCACACCCGTCTCGCATGATTGTTAGCAGCAGAGTCAGTTATAATTGTGGGATAAAACTTATTTTGATGTGGAAAAACATTGCGTCTCGTGGGAACCAATTAAAAAATCAGAGGATCAAGAAGTGGACTATACTTCGCTTTTGTATTCTATGATTGATGGGTTCATTAAATCATCTGTTCACTTGGCAGACCGCATGACAGGACCATCGTGCGGAGAAGAAATTCTGCTTTTGCAGGGACGTCATAATTGTCATAGGAATATCTGCTGTGATTCTGTTTCCCCTACAGTTTTATTTCCTGCTTTCTTGTTCACAGATAGGTGCATACGGATGAAGATCGCATGCATCCTGAATGCGCAGACACAAAAGAATGAGGAGGGGATCTATATTTTTGTCGCCTGATTCATAATACGAATTGACAGTCTCAATAAATAAACAGGGAGGCATGGAGCCAGATAATTGGTGATGTTAGGGAATGACATACCATGAAGGACAGCTTTTCAATTTTCTGTTTGAAGGGTGTACCGTGCAGCAATTCCTCATTATTTAAAAACAATCAAACTACCCTGGCTGTCCTGCTGGTTGTAGTTTGCCATCAAATATGATCGCAAGGAAAAAAAATCATTGCCAATTTTGTCTTATTAAAGATGAAACCGCTCTCTTCATGTGCTTCTGACACTCGCCGCTACGCTCATAACCTGAAAATTAGCGTCTGAGGGTCTCAATGCCTGTGTCCTCCTGAAACGCAAGTCATATGGTTGTTCATTTGCAGCCTAATCAGAAAGCTGCACTATTAATGGAAAATGAATGAGGTCGAATTTGATTGTGGTTGATGGCATAGGCTATGCTCCAATTGTCCTGGAATCCATACACTTTAATCAATCTATATTGAGAGACAGCCAGTGCCGGTTGTGAGGGGCATTGCAATTTTAAATATGAGACACTTGAAGGGTCTGTTGATGACTGCAATCTTTATTCTCACAATATAAGAAAAAGCAGGTTCAAGGTAGCAAGAGATTGTAATATTTCTTCATATTTATATAAGGGCCAAATTATGTGTGCTTACCTTCTTTATTTCTCATCTAGACTCTGAGGGTGAATTCCATTCAAAAGTGAGCATCACTCTATCCTAGTCACTGCGAAGGGCAGAGCAATTGAAGTCTAATACTGTATGTGACCATTTGAAACATTCTGCACAAAAGCCATGCTTTCCTGCCACTTTATTGTGAATCTGAATATTATGACATACAGTAATCGCAAAGTTGATGTTTATAAATTAAAGGGGTCATATGATGCGATATCAAGTTTGCCTTTCTCTTTGGGGTATTGCAAGCTTTTTGTGCAAAGTTGCAAAGACTAAAGACTCAAAACCAAAGAGATTTTATTACATCACTGTGTGGGATAATTTTTATAACACCGCTAAATGTTTATGCAAAGAATGAAAGCGGAGCTATTATTCTCATTGTAGTGTTGTTGCTGGCGCCATGTTAAATTGTGAAAGTGAAACTACTTTGTTTGTGCTTCCAAAAAGAGGACCCAACAAGAAATTGGTGGTTAAATGGTATATTATAACACTGTTCCAGAACAGTTCAACCAGTTCCAGTTGTGTTCAGTGCATTTTGCAGAGAAATGATTTATGACCCTGACAGAGCAGCCTACTGTATGTTGGCCATGCACAGAGACTATAAAGCAGGGCAATTCCAACTCTGCAAGGACAGTCTGGTGCTTCTAACTCACAACTGTAAGTAAGTGATGTTTTCTTATCAAAAGAATCTGCAATTTCGTATTCAAATGCAAATTTTGAGCAGTGTAGACTAGTGCTTGTTTGTCATTTTTCTGATCACGAATGCAGAAATGGTCATTAAAGTAAGTCATTATAATAAGTAATTGTGTCTCCACCGGATTTAAAAAATGTCTCATTTAAAATGGCTTTTATTGTTTTTGTGTCATCACGCCGGGACACAACCTCACGTTATGGTAAGGAGCATAATATTTCTGTTACACCCTTGAGGTATTTGGCCAATCAGAGCACACATCACTTCACAGAAAGATGAGCTTTGTAAAAATGACATTTCAGGAAGGTGGGCCTTAATGGAGAAGCAATAATGTACAGTATGTGAAAAATAATATGTTTTCTATTACTTTAAACCACATAAACCCATTGCATTACTCCAAATACATAAAATAATGTTATTTTTAGCAACACCATACAACCCCTTTAACACTGCTGTGGTAAATAAATATGTGAATTTTATATGGCCTCTGTCATTATAATAAATGTTATTTATTTTTTACTTTATTTTAACTGTCTGGTTCTGTGGTGCTTGGTTGTATAAGAAAAATGTTTCACAAATATTCCAGTGGAATCCCATAATATCTGTGAGAAATTACATCAAAATGAATTGTGAAGATGTGTCACTCGATATCACATAATCATAAGCAATAAAATTCTTGAAGTGACTACAGAATTCCCCCTTGGCTAATAGGTCCCATGTGAAGGGATTCAATTGCTCAGTTTATTTTGGAATAAACCTGCAAATAGCATCCACATCATTATTGTAGTCGTAAACTGAGTAGGTTGAGTCTGTGTCAAAGATGTCTGAATCCGAGGCAAGACCAACACCAAATGATCCAAAGTCAAGGTCAATTACAAGACCAAGATCGTGAAAATAATTGACTCAAACTCCAAATGAACTCATACTACAATGCTGATCCACATCCTGATAATTTTAAGATCTTTTGAAATGTTTTACAACATAGCTTTGTGTTCTGATTGTGTTCTATTGTTTTCCATAAGAACAGGAATTTTGGGTGGGATGGAGGTTTTTTTCCTTGCCAGTATTCTGTACTGTAGGTATGTGTTGAAAACATGAATAGTTGATCTAATAGTTTTTGTTCACTGGATTGCACAATGTGTAATCTGTGTACAGTATAGCCTACAGGATGAATATTCTTGAACTGTTTTCCCCAGAAGAGAAAATTAAACTTTTAGACATACTCTTGCAAATAGATGGCTTCAAATCAAATAGACATGGACTTACAGACACAAATCCCTCAACTTATTTCTTTTTCATCCATGAACGCATAATCTAGCCTAGTAGATGTTATAGTGAATGTTTTATCATTAGCAGCTAATAAAGGGCTTGGTCTATGCAAACACTGCTGACATTTCCTCTCCATTGGGATGCTTGATACAGCCCTGCACAGCATTTTTTTGGCGCGTTGTGAGGAGACATCCGTGTGGCTGGGGGAGCTGTGCGCCTTTCGCGCGCTTACACCTGCTGGTTACGTCACATGCGTTCTCTAGAGCGGCAGCACGCCGTCGTCTTGGAAACGCTGCTTCAGCGTCGCAAGCCTGTGTGAGGTTGTATGGACGGATGATGGAAGAAAACAGCAGAGAACATCTCGATACTGGTGTGTAAAATGAAAACGAATCAACACAGATGTATTTTTACCGTTTTCTATCCACACACACTCGTTGGGTACTGTCTGTGTTTGTATACCGAGGACATTTCGCTGTTAGGTGCATGATATGAGCGCTTCGACCATGTAAACACAGTGACTGTTTGCTAACGTTAGCCGAATAAACGTTATTTATGTGTCTTTCTGGCACTTTGAGTGTCAAAATATTACAAAGCGTCTATGTAGTGAAATAGATATTCACTTATAGCTGCATAAGTAATGTAACGGTACACCACGTGTGTTTGTAGTGCAGCCTTGTTTAGGTGGACATTTCCAGAAACGGTTACAGATATATTTACACTTACTGACTCTACTACATATTTACAAGATTGTACTAGGTTTGCTGTGCATTTCTTGATGAAATATGTAATCTGGAAGGTCACATAGACATTTACTATTTATGCTAGTATTTACTAGCTGGACTACCTCCTACTTTACTAATAAACAAGCTAGGTTAATAGTAATATGATTGCCTTTATTTGAGAATTTTCAGAATTCAGCATCTGGGGTATATTATATATTCATGTATAACACGTATAATAATAAATTCAGTATAATATATATTCATCCTGTCTATATATATTTGTATAGATATTATCTATGGATCTATTTATCTATCTATCTCCGCACACACAGATCTTAATAATATGCTTGGAAATGTTAAACTATAAAATTTTTTAGTAATTTTTAGTAACTAATTTTATAATAAATGAAAAAAAATTGTTTGCCTTTTGGATATTCACTACTAAATAATCTTAATTTAATCTTTAATTTTTAATCTTTTTTTTTTTTTTATCATACAGTGGAAGTGAATGGTGTCTCCTAGAAGGAAAATAATATGGGATTGGAAAATTTTAGAAATATTTCTTTAATTGTTTCGCTTGTATTATTTTAAAAAGATTACATTTGTATTACATTTAAAAAGAAATTGCAGTGTTTTCTTTCATGCACACAGGCCACAACCCTGTTTGGTTGTCAAGTTTTAATTGCATAACAGGCAGTTTATCGTCGCTGAAATATTTATTTCCTTCATGTTTTAGAATGGAATGTGTTTTTTGAAATGGTAAACTCAGTCCCCACCTATTTCTGAATTTTGTGTGGCAGATAATGAAGCGGGGGGAGAGGATGCTTTGGTGGGGAATGTGAACAAACTGATGGTCACCCCTCCAGGATACACTGGACCTCCCAAGAAAGGTCACATCATCTTCGACGCCTGCTTTGAGAGTGGTGAGAGATCTGAGTATTTGTATTTTTCTTTTTACCCCCTTTTCATGCTGTTACACTACTGTTCACATAACAACAACAGCATTTATTCGAAATATGTTGAAATAAATGTCTTTACTGTCGCTTTTGATCAATTTGATGCATCCTTGCTAAATAAGTATTGATCTAATGTATCAGGTGTACAAACAGAATATCAATTAAAAGCAATATGTTAACATGGCAGTTAATTAAAGATTTAGAAGGATACATACGGTGAACAGCTAGAATAACCATCTATGTCTCTACGAATATGATACACCATTGAATTCCCAGAAGATAAGTAGATCTCTGTCATCAAACATGTTTGTACAAAAATCATTGGCAGTGTCTTTTGTTTAACCATACTATTTTAGCATATGGCAGCACAGCCTGATAAAGACTTTTGTCCGTGCGAGCAGGGCTTGTAATGGATAATTATCTCCCTTTTAAATGGAGGGGTAAAAATTGAAGTGTTTCAAATGAAAGTGACTGCTCTTGTCGGTCTACCTCGCTGAAAACTGTAATTAAAGCAAGTTATGATATTTTGAAGAATGCTTTGAGTAAATGGCCTTTGTTTGGCACTTTTTGCCTGTCTGAATGAGCAGTGATGTAATGAAAATAAAGTGCTTTTGCAGTGACAAGGTCAAGTGGGCAGCTGAGAGCAGCTTTGGGCCAGATTGACAGTGAATCAGTATGGCTGGAACAGGCACAATATCATTCTTTGCTGGGAGATTAGGTTCAGGGTCTCCAGCAGATGAGACTCAGCTTTCATATTCTTGACAGCCAACCAATTCACCCCTCTGCGGGGAAAGAGCTCGCCTGTGGCTAGACTCCCTGTGGGGAGTATTTTTTGTATAGATTTTTTTGGTCTTGGAAATATTCTGTAATAGTACAATTTTTAGATGGAGCCAGTCTTTCTGGTATTATCAGGTTGTTGCTTGTGAGTTTGAGTTGAATGTTAAGCTGAAAGAAAGCAGTTGGTTACGAAGCCAGTGTCTGAAATGTAAGACTGACCGCTTCGAATCAATTCCAGAGTAACTTGATAAATCAATATGATTCTGAGTAACTCTACCAGAACTAATAATAAACACTGTTCACATCATGCTTTAGCGGTTAAGCCATCTGTCACTATACAGATGTTTATTACTGTTATCAAAACAATGACGTTCCTCGTAAGATTGTTGATGGTAGCCATGTTTGTGAGCTAAGAGTGTATGATGTTTTGCGGCAATAAAGGGACATGGAATATTAACATAAGTTACAGAGCCAAAGTCAATATAAATAAATAATCAGGACGTTTTATAAGTTTCTCTGTTTTCCCCTCTGACTGCCCCCGAGGACCCCGAGGCACTGATTAATGAACATCCAGCCACAAGACCAGGATCAGCTAACATATATGACATTACCCCCATGTCTCTGGCTCGGCAAATTCTCTGAATGATTTATGGAATAGATATTAATCTGCTTCCAGTAAACGCATTATCCAAGTTGGAAAATGGAGAGGAATTGATGTTACAGCGCTAATGTCAAATTAATGTCCTGTTGCTGTTTCAGCAAAGCAACACTGCAGTGAAATGATGTTAACCACTTACACACTGACATAAGGGAAGCGGCACTTTCTTGGCAACAATCAGGGCTTTTGACGTAAGTGACTTTGAGAGCTGAAGCCCCCGTGTCAATTGAAGGACTTAAGATGCAATAGTTCAGCAAAGTTTTCAGAGCTAGGCACATTTGGTCATTAATCAAACGCTCTACTCTTTATGTTGAAGAAGATGTGGAAATGTAAAGGTTTGTGGTGATGTGGGCTCATTTGTCAGAAAACCACCTGTCAGCAAGTGATAACTTTTCACTGTTCGCAGCCTCTCCTTTGTTACGGTCAAAGTCAGCACCTTGGAAATGGAAATGATATGTAATACACAGTCAAAGGATAAAATATCCCTCGGGTAGCTCGTAAAAAATGAAAATAATAGCATAAATGCATTAACGCATAATGCACTTGCTCAGTTTTTTTGAGAAAACTCTTTTTTTATTTTTCCAAAATGAATGACTGTGCAGCCAGTATTATCAGTTTCAGTTTATATACAGTATATACTGTTGACTGCTTTATTAAACCTTTGTTTAGGAAGTTCACGTAAATGATTATTTTGATAGTTGATCAATCTGTAATTATTTGTTAATCTGATCAAAATCTATAATCTGAACACAAATTAAAATTAATTAAAATTATAGCGTTCTATAATTAAAATGGTATCATTGTAATGAAACATTTAGTAAAGCAAGTATAGCGAATATAATTATGTAGGCTTTGTTTTTCATTGTGCAGATTGGGTTAAATATAAACATTCCATTCTTTAAAAAACTAATTAAAAATGGTTATAAAAACAAAAGCAAAAACTAAATGTTAACTGGTATGAGGAGTACCTGCTCATCTGAACGTAAGTATATTACTGTACATTTGCATCCATTAACTCCCTTAAAGTTCCTTACTGTTACTGTTCTCATAAAAATACAATTACTTGTGTTCGTGTAGAATTTTAAACCTATGTTTAATGTCTAACAAGAAATATTTGTGAAAACATAATCCTATTGTTTTGTTTGCTGTCTGTTTGACACACATGTACACATCACATTTATTCAGTAAAGCCTGTGAAGTTTGCTAGCTTTCAAGACTTGCCTTTATGCAAAATGAAAACAATTCTGTGGCTTTCTAACGATTACAGATAGGGATACACCTGTGACAATGCAGTGCTGCATTTAGGAAAACACATCTCAAAAATTTATTAAAAAATAAAGTAAAATATATTGTATCTTATTCTGCATCTAATTACAATTATTGCTAAGCATTGCTAAGTGTAGCTTACCTACATCAAATTATGATTAGCTTGTTAAGCAACAGTTTTAATGTAGCTTCTCCAGCGCTGATATGTACACTGAGGCTGCTACATTCAAGCTTTCAATCCAGGATCACACTACCAAAGGGACTTCAAACAAATGTGTCTTACTTAATAGCCAAGATATCTGTCAATTTCCTTTTCTCTGCCAGAACATTTGTTTTCTTTCTCCCCTTAGACAGCTGTCATGAATAATAAAAAAAAGTCAGAAAAATGGCTCTTATCTTTAGTATCCGGGTAATAAATTCTAATTGGTTAATTAAAACAGACCATGGATACGTAAACTGTTTACTGAAGGCATAAAACACTTAATTTACATTTAGATGAGATGTAACTCATTTTCTTGTCAGCCATATGCAGATTAGGTCAGTGGTATATCTTTTCTTAGGCATTTGGGCCTACAGGTTTGTAATTCTCTCTCACTTCTGTATCTCTGTCTTTTTTTTAGCGTAACTTATTAAAATAACCCCCATTATGCACAGTTTGATAGTAAAAAACATAATGAATATTTCCTGAAGGCGTCATTAAAATGGTATTGATGGCTCTATAGATATAGTTACGTTTGCCGCATTATGTAAATTCCATAGATTCTTGATTTTAAAAGAGCTTTAATGATTATAATTAGCACTTTAATCTTGAGATATTATCTGAGGTTTTTAATAAACTGATGTGGTTTTGTTCTAGTTTTGAAATATTTGTTTATGTCTTTTTTTTTCTTTTGGAGTGGCTGACTTTTTGTATTTACTTTTTTATGATAGCAGACATTGAGAGGATTGATAGTCTTGCATTAATATATGGCCTCTGGATAAAAGCATTCAAATTTAGCCTGCCAGAATCAAGAATAAAAGTACATTTATCGTAAACCTTTTTGCATTTTGAAGAAATATTTTAAAGCGCACGTCATTTATTACCTCACACCCTCTCTTTCATTCGTGTAGATGTTCTCACATCAGTTTCCTAATTCATTCTGGGGGGAAATTATGTCAAAAAAATTCTCCACATGCTGATGCTTATCAGAGGCTTTGAGTGATAAAACTTATTGACTGTAGCTGCTGATTAAATCTGGTGACAGCTAGAGGCAGAGGAAGAAGGTGTGTGCGAGTCTACAGAAGTGCATATATATGCGTATGTGTGTCTACATAATGATTCGATTCCTACCAAGGGCAGAATATAACATATCCACCAATGACAATCCGAGGTGTGCGGTACCCCTTAAGCATTTAACGGATTTGCACTGGGGATTTTAAATTATCCATTGTAATCATAATAGATGAAAAAACTCCTTCGATTCAGCGAACAAAAGAAATGTGTTCGGAAAGGGGACAAGGCCTCAGCCGCGCGTTTGCTAATGAGGATAAACAGTAGGGAAAAATCTCTCTGCTGATGGGGCTTTAATTGTTTTGCGCCCCCCCTTCCCTTTCTGTAGAGTTTCTGTGTCTGTTTTTATCTTCCCTCAAAAGTCCTCATGCTTCATGTCACTCTTGCAGAGTGCATCTAGTGGATGAATGATTATATTTAACACCCCAGAAAGACAAGAGGGGGATGGAGGGAAAAAAAAAGTGCGATGAGGCAAAGGGGACAAAAAGCAGCCGGGCTTGCCAGCAGATATTTATATACTTCAGATGTACCCGGAATCAAGACTCAGTCAGATCCCCATTGATTAAAGAAGTGGAAACATTCTAACAATCAGGCTTTATGCTCAGCACAAGTGCCTGCAGGAGACAGAAGGGCTTACAGGGAGGATGAAGGGTACTTAGACCAACATTAGGCTACTATAAATGTATTTCTGTCTTCAACAAAACATAACAACATGGGCAAGCATAAAAAGACAAGTGGAAGGGATATTAGTCACAGATTTTGTGCTTAGCGCTTAGAAGATAAAAGTTTTGCTTGTAAACGCCTTGGTGTTTAGCAGAAGAGTCATGCTCCTACTAAGGAGACTACATCACTGTCCAGTGTCTTATGGTTTCCTGTCTATTTTTTTCCCTGTGGTTTTAAGGAGGATTGAATTGATTTTGGCTGTTTTGTGAGAACAACCCAAAGCAGGTTTCTGATTTATTGTTTTTATCAAGCGTTTGTTATCCTCCATCTTGCTAGTTGAAGCTAGCCTTTGACAATTTAGCAGCTTTATCTCTTTCATTCCACTAACTGATACTCAGGCTTGTGGTGTTATACAGCTCTGACCCTGAAGAAAATATCCCTGCACTCAGACACCATGTGTGGAAGGGGTTTCACTCTCTCCCCCTCCTAAACCACAAGGTTAACAGCCTCGCTTCTTGAGTTTTACTGTAACACATCCTTACTCTTTGTGGCTATTTTCTCATATATCACTCAGTCAATGCACAAAGCTTAACAGCTGTAAAATTTACAGTTATTTCACAAAGTGGTCGGAGCAGTTTGTTTTCTGTCAGAATATAGTGTTCTTTTTCTAGCCACTAGATTGTTGTAAAAAAGGACATTAAACAACAATTGCAAACCATTAAGCATCTGTAATTCGCTGCATATTTTTCTGAGTAAAACAAATTTAAGTAGGATTATTTAAGTTATTTCTGCCACAAAAAAATGAAAAGGTAATTGGAGCCTTTCTGACAGTTCTGACTATTTGTCACAATACAAAAGTTTATATCTCACAGTTAAAGAAACTCTTGAACTAGGAAATGCAGGTATCACAATCACCTCTTTTATTTTTCTATTCTGTGGCAGAAATAACCATATAGAACTGTACTTTAGGATTTGATGTTAAATTGCTGAACAGTTATTTGTTAATATTATTTTACTTTATCTTTGTGGCCTTGATGAGGTCAGAAGTATGTAAAGTTTGTTTCAGAGGTGGTAAACATTACAGAAAAAATTAAGCATATTTGTTTTTTCGCTGGCCTGTGTCTCTAATTTTTAAACGCATTGTTTTGTACCCTTAGACGAAATAAACTTTTTTCAATGTAATTTAACATGAAAGAACAAGCAGTTGTGTTTGCGCTTTGAACTTTGCATGTCTGTACTACATCCTACAGTCTCATGCACAGAGATGAACCACATAGCTGAACCACATAGCTGAACTGTAATTTGAATTGGTCCTCACTCTTCCTGCCGGCATAGCAACTGCTTTTCAGAGCAGAAGTGCACAGTGGTCTGCACACAGTCATGCTGTAATATTTACCCACCCCTAGAGTGCTCGGTTTTAGAGTGTGTGACCGTGGCTGTGGAACGAGCTGGGCGAGCAGATATCTCAAATGTGCACAAGCAAATGAAACAGGTGATAATCCTGCCTGACATTCCCACCATCAGCCTTGGTTATGTTTGATCAGAGCCCTGCAGCCTGGAGAGACCTGGAATGAAACATCAGCTCTTAGGCTATTGATGGCTGTCGAGATACTTGCATGGGAATGTCATGGAGTGCACATGTGTGGTTGCGCATATTTTATTGACGTGTTCTTTGAGGTTTTTCCTCTGGTATATTGCTCTGTAAATGTGTTTTGTGTTCTTATGTATGCTTCGGGGATCTTTTGTTTTTATTTCTTCTAAAATTTGCAGTTTGTAGCGTGAATCATATTTCCATTTTAATTTTGACTATTTTTTGGCATTTGTTGTATTTGGTTGGTCCACAAATTTAATCTCACCCACGTTTATGTATTTGGCAGATGCTTTAAGCATCCAAGGTATGCATGTGTAAGTTCATTTGTTCCACGGGAACTGAACCCATGCTCTGTGTATTGCTTTCAATAGGTTCAGTTCCCTGGAGTGAATCAAAATACAGAAAATTAAAAAAACATCAATCAAATGAGCCAAAGTGTTATCTTATCATAGCTATACACAAGTATAAATTTAAATTTTTTTTTTTAGAGAGAAGTTTTGAAGTCTTGCCTTGTGGTTAACCACCAATCCTATTTTTTTTTTTTTGTTTGTTTGTTCTCCAATGAAGTATTGTGATGCTAACACATGTCCTCCATGCCGAATTTCCTCCAGAAGAACACAAAAGATGTTTCGTTAGCGAATGTTAAAATTGCTTCAGTGCTATCAAATTAGACACAGCGAGGAACCAGTTTTCAAACCGTACAACACGTTCCCACTTTCAGCCACTCAGTTTAGAAACTAATTCCTGCCATGTGTTTTACTTGCGAACGTGACACATACTTCAATTAGCACCCTTCACATGCTCTCACCAGCACATTATAATGGGCGGTATGAAGACTAGCATAACACTCACGGGCTCAGCGTTTTCTATTTTACAGTTATTAGCAGAAGGTTAACTCGGAGCACAACTGCCTCTTCTTTAAAGCAAACGGAATGTGTGCGGTTTTAGCCGGACACTGACCCCTATTAGGAGAGCTTCCAATGAATGACGGCTTTCCTGACTGTCTGCACGGGGTCATGCCGTATGTGTGTGTTTTTCTCAATGAGCTCTTTAACCCCCTCTCTAAGCCGCCACTCTTGTGTAGAGAGTGTTTAATATACTAGGTCAAGTGATCGAGTCAGTATCACCATTGGCTCCGTTCCACTTTGTGTAGTAAAGTCATTTCGACTTGTTTCCGGAGTTCGGGTTTTGTTTAAATACTTCTTTCGTATTTAACGCTTCAAGGACCCGTGGCTGCCTGTCGGGCCATTGTTTGCTGCTAAAGCTCTTGATCAAAAACATGCCGTTTTTGTGCATTCAAAAGCAAAGATCGGAAACGGCGCAGCGAGCAGGGAATAGAGAGCGTCTCGCAGGTGAAAATGACTACACACAGAGCCGTGTTGCGATGCGTTGCCGCATGAACACGCTGCTCCACGATGATGGAGTAATCCATTTCCCCAGCAGCTCTCCTGATGCCATAAACACAGGCGCTAGGCGGACATGTCATTCCTCATTCTAGGCAAGGACATGCAGTTTGGGAAAACGCTGGAGATTTGTAACGCTTTAGCGCTCTGTGTTTTTCCTTTTTCTTATTTTACACCGCCTCTGTTTATATTGCTGATTTATTTAAAACATTTTCTTTGAGATGAAGTTCATTGATGTGTCAGTTTGTATACTCCGGGTATGTTTGTAAACCAATGCATAAGAACAGAGAGGAATTTTAATAGAAATACCATCTGTTTGGATTCCGACAGCTTCTTGAGACTGAACCAAAACCTGTTCGTCAGGTTGTGCCACTGCTGAAATCTGCAGCTTTTTGCATGCACGTACTGTACTACTCCAGGATATATAACGAATGTTTTGCAAGCAGATAACTGCTTCCTGTGTGCCGTCCTCAAACTTGTTGACTGTTATTCTACATCATTTGAGCACATTCCCCCCTACAAAGATAAAAGCTCTGATTGTTGCTCTCTACTGAGATTGTATTCAAACACTTCAGTGTTACGTAAAATCACAAAGTGCCGTAGTGCATCTAGATTTACTGTTTTGCTAACAGCACCTCTTGTTTGCATTCTCGGCTCTGTGATATCTCTGTGAACACAGCATATCATTTTAATTCAGAGTGAATGGTATTGATCTGTAAAGGAGGTGATATTCATCATGTAAGAATATTATTCAGTCTAAATTTGGCGTGGAAGATGGTAACGTTAATAGCGAAATCTATAGCCTTTCATCTGTCGCTGTGAGGAGTGTGTCGGAGAAGATTTTTTTTGTCGAAAAAAGATTCTTTGAGACAGTCTAAAAAGGCAAGCTTCTAGCAGAAAACCAATTCTAGTCCGCCCACCGTCTTTGAATCGGGAACATTTTAAGTGTGCAAATACTTCGCCCTTAATTAGAATAAAAACTTTGCATCTGTCCTTTGAAGAGGGTTCAAGAAGCTTCCTTGCTCTTGGCAGCCACCGCTGATTCCAGTGCCTCCTGCCATGCAGCCAAAAATGACCGGCCCTGCTTTATTTTTGCAGTGAAATAAGAGACATTCAGAATAAATATTGAATGCCTCATAGTCTACACTCACACAGCAGCAAAATACAGCAGTCGGTTCAGATCTGTAATGCTAAATATGGTTCCATTGACACATAGTTCGATTAAACCGAAGTGACAACTGCATTTTATAAACAAATATACACATACCCACATTTATCTCAAGCTGTTTCTCTCTGTGAATGTACATTATTTATCCAGCTTGTCTGTTTCTGTATTTTCTTTCAGATATTTTAATCATGTTTATCTCTTTTAAGCAATTTAACCTGGGATTTTACTTGTGTATATATGTGTTCATTTATTTACCCAGAAATGATGTTTAGACGTTGACATGACAGTGCCTAAATAAAAAAATATATATCATACATAGAATACAAAAGGGCTTGCGTAACAAAACAGTTTGAGTGTCTCCTGTTAGTAAATATTGCTGTCAGTCCCAAACATTGACTAGCAGTGTAGCTGAAATAGTTTTGCTGCCTTGCAGAAATTAGAAAATTGTTCCTTTCCCCCCAGTGAGCTTCTCTACTTTTGTATTTGTTTATTTTTTTCTTTTACTATATATTTAGAGCACTGTTGCTTAATTCTCTTAAGTAATTACACCGCAGTGGGTGTAGTTTGCTAGAGTGCTTGTGCAAAGGGAGGTGAGAAGGAGCACTGATTTTCTGCCAAGATTTCTGAACAGCTTGCAGTTGAACCCCTCCGTTCTTTTTCTTTCCATTCGAGTCTATCAGGCCATTGACAGTAGCATCACTTTATGTAATTCCCTGTTCTGAAAAGCTTTTGCACATTGAGAGATTTCTGTGTCTGTAGCTCAGGATGGCAAAGAAGCCTTGCTGGCATTTTGCAGCCATCTTGGTCCACAATGGCTGCATGCCATTGATTCAGCTGTGGTTTTATCACACTTCCGCACAACATGACAGCGCAGACCAGATGTGCACTAGTTACTGCATGCTACTGCTATGAGACTCAACTCTGAATTTATCACTGCATACCAACCGCTTAGTGCTGACTGCTGCTAGCTAGAGAAGTCGTGTTATTTTTTTTCTCCCAAACCAATTCCCTGGCACAGTCCAGATGAAACGCAATCAATTGATTGAGCTTGGATGCAAGTCTTTATCTGACGACCAAGGTTCTTGTGTGAGATCACCAAGATAGCATTTATTTAATCACAAATACAGCAAAAACTGTACTAACATTTTTCTGTCTATTTTAAAATATAATTTTAGTCTCATGATGGCAAAATTAAATTTTCAGCAGCCAATACTCCAGTCTTCGTAGTCACACATGCTTTTATAAATCATTCTGATATGCTGATTTGGTGTCCTGGAAACATTTAAAAATAGTTGAGCTGCTTAATGTTTTTGTGAAGACAGTGGAAAAAAAAATTTTGTTCTGTTTTTTCTGATGAATAGAAGTCCATTTTTGATCGGTTTAATGCATCCCTGCTTAAAGATCCTGTCTTTTGCTCACCTTTGAAGCATCCTAGGTGTGACTTTCTTCTTTCAGACGAATCCAATCAGAGTTAAAATAAAAATTGTCCAGACCCTTCCAAGCCTTTGAATGGGTTTAAATTATGATTAAATGTGATAGCCATTACCTGTCAAATAACATGCACGTAGTCATAATAAAACGTCCCTCACGCAGCTCCGGGGGTGAATAAGGTCCTCCTGTAGCGAATCCTCCTGGATAAAGTCGTCCTGTAGTGAATTTTAGTTATAATAACTCAAATTAAAACAATAGAAAAACTCTTAAGAGATAACTTGTAGAAAGTAAAAAAACACATCTTAAACCTGCAGAATAACACAAGTGGACTTTGAATGATTACATAATTGTGGCATCCGTAATTGTAATTGCAGTTAAAAATCGATTAATTATGCAGCCTTACATGGTCATAACCACAAGGTTGGTCATGTATGTATAAATCCATTTGTCAATATATCTATATTGATCATTTCATAGAACCTATAAACCTTCAAACCTATAAATCTTTTTTTTTTTTTTTTTTCATTTTTGTCCAAAATATTCAAACAAGGCAAGTTACAATTAAAAAAGAAAAGAAAAGAAAATTTCAATAGAAATTGATTTCTTGAAAAGATTAAGTTCAAATCAACATGCTATCTGTTAAATTCTATTTTATGTAGGATTGCAGGATTTTGATTTGTGAGTTCTGAATGATGCACAACTCTGATGTCATCTTTAACAGTGAGGTTGTGTCAGACAGTGTGTAACACTTTGATAGAAAATATCAACATTTTATAAATATTTTATTTATAATTTTTTTGACATTTCATGCCTCTTAAATAAATAATGAAAGCCCCTTCTCTTATTGGTGACCTTATTGGAGTCGCTGTTAATTTCAGGGTTCCCTTGTTCCTGTCTCCTCTTTTTGTGCACGCCTCCCATTACAGACCAGTCAGCCTCAGGCATTAGAGCGCACACCAACAGGGAGCATTAACTGTAAATAAACAGGGCAGCCGCCTCCCCAATAGGATGCTACCACCCTGATAACAGACCCCTCTTAGCAGTACTGTTGACCTTCTCTTCGCCACAGGCTCACCAAGGACCCTTCAGCTTCTTCTGTCTTTATCTCCCAAGTCTCTGCAGGAAAGATTATTCTTATTGCCAGGCCAGGGATATAGAGCAGGAACTAGAAGAAGAGATGATGAAAGAGAGCAAGGGAGTGTGTTAGGGAAAGATGAAAACAAAAAGACAATGCCTGAAGAAACAGCCGACAGGAACAGAAAAAGACCTGGACTGTTGTCCTGCTGGCAAAGCGTCTTTTGTCCTTTGTAGGACTTCATATAATTAACTCATAAAAAGATAGCATGAAATTTGAAGTGACTTCTGTTTACCCACTAAGGACTCAAACCGTACAACTAACAAAATGATAAGACATGGAATGAAAGGGAAGGAGAACAAAGCGCTACATAATCTAAATCTGGATTTAAAGGGGTAACAATGTTAACCCCGCATTCTTCACAATAAGATGAAGAGGGAAGACCACAGTTGACGGCGGTGAGTGGCTCTTTTAAGAGAGTGCCTCCAGGAGTCTGGGGCTTCAGAAAAGCCGGCATGTTTCATGGCTGAGATCGATGGTACAATTTAGTACATTTCACAGTGAATGCCTCCCCGTGACCTGCCGACTGTTATGAAATGAACACACTTGCTTTGGGCCCTTTTTTTATTCGAGCAATACCGATACAAGGGCAGCAAGAAAATTTGAACCTTTTCAGATTCATTGGCCCCTTTATCACTGCTGCCAAGCGTGTGGGCTGCAAAGCACAGATGCAGCCGCTCTGTATTTTGTGCCGCTGAGGGTTCCGCATATCCATGCTAAAAGATAGATGTCAAGCAATTACTACTCTTGCATTTATTTCCTGCCCCATTTTTGATAAAATGCTAATGCGTGTGATTATTTTACTGTTTAGTCCCATTTTAATGACAGTCTAGTGATTTGGGTGACATTGTGTAATTGATGTCATTAATTAGCATCTAGAGGCCGCTTAGCTTAAAACCCACATTCATGCGCAGCACGGCCTTCCTCATGGGACTCCCGGAACGGTGATGGAAATAGCGCTAGCATTGTGGAGAATGCTAGTTTGAAGGCTTTTGCAGTTTTGACACCTGTTACAGACGTTCTGAGAGTTAGAGGTCATGGCTCTATTCTTGTCCTGATTTAACGATAAAGATGTGAAAAAGTTTAGCAGAGATGGAGAGAGAGAAAAAGAGGGACACAGAGAGAGAGAGATTGATGTTGCCTCTGTGACACCTTGCCTTTAGACAGAGAGCAGGAAAAACTGCATGAAGTGAGTTTGGCTGGAGGTCTTGAGCCAGATACCTTTCCTGGGGTTTGAATCAATTCCAGCTTTATCAGTTGTCCGTGTCCAGGTATTCTCACCCGTGGGAGAGGCTGATGTGTTTTCCAATAATGAAAAGGAGCACATGGCAAAAACACATTTAAGAGGTGGCCAGTCTCCAGAGTCGCTTCTAATTTCCAATGCAGTTTGTAACAGAAGAAAAAAACTTGTAGAAAGGATGAAAGATATCTGTGTCCAACGCTGTTATCAGTACCTAGAATGCTCTAGACTCACCACATTACCACATTTCTCAACAGTAATTAAAGTATGGCTAGTCAATAGATACCAGATAGTATTTGTCCTTGTTGTTCAAATAGATGTGTTTATTCCTATTATGTGCTGTTTTATAATCAGCTATTTTGCCTAACATGGCGACTTAATCTAAGCTGCAGTATATGAGTTCTATCATACTAGGTTTTACCATGTATATTTGAATTAAATAATCTATCAGGAAATTTACACTGACTAAACGTCACTCCATTGCTGGCTTATTCTCCTCTGATGTTCCCTTTTCAGTATCTCCGTTCCTCCCTGTATGGTCCTGTTTTCCGTTTTTGGGTTGTTAGGTAGCTGTGAACTGCAGAGTGTTTCATTGTTCTGGATGAGCAGGAGGACTGTTCTAACTGACCAGGCTTGTAGCTCTGTAATGGGATTAGCCAAGCCATGTTCCTATTGTATGCCAACGTCTGAAAGATCTGCCTCCCCCCGGTTCTGTTTCTCTCCTTTTTCTGAATCTTTCTCATTCTCTTTTTAGTACTGCATGGCTTCTTGTTTTACTGTTTATTCTTTTTTCAGAAGCAGAAACAAAATAATCTATGGTGTATTTCGAAGAGAAATTTCCATGAACAACTTTATAGAAAATCTCAAACAATGTTTAATTAAAGAAATGTGTTGATTTATGTTATTTCGGAATTTTTTGAAATAAGTCTCTTATACTTTGCAAGACTGCATTTATTTAATCAAAAATACAATGAAGCAGTAAAGCAATTATTAAAAAATATTCAAATGTAAAATAATTTCCAGATAATTTTCCATTTCACCTGCATATCATTTAGTTTTGTCCAAAATACACAATTTCTTGCATTATATTTCCTTATACACAGAACAAAAAAAGAAAGGAATCTGTGACATTTTATGTGGTGCCAAAACTTAAAAAAATAACCGTCAAAAATATGTAAGCAAGGGTTTTACAGGCTTAACTTAAATTCATAGTACAAAACATATTTGATGTAATGTTAATATACTGACATATTCACTGAAGTGTTGTTTTTTCTTTGCTATTGTAATACACTGTAATACCACAGACAACATGCAATGAGAAAGCCACGTGATGAATCAAAGCTCATCACAAGCAGTTCTTCACAAGCTGAGGAAAATACTGTACTTGCACAGTGTTATTTGCACAAAAATATTAAACACCATCATAGTAACACACAAAACTGAAATAATGCAATGGACAGTAATTTAACAACATTAGATGAAAGATAAAACCCTAATGTTACACAACTGAAAAAAAAGACTAAGAAACCAATAGCATGACTTTTTCTTTTTACTTTCAAAAACTATTAAATGTAATTGCTTTAAATTAACCTATTTAAAGTAATTACAGTTATTATCTCTATGTAGTACAGAAACATACGTATTAACAGATTTGTACATCATTTTGCTGTTAAAATCATTATACAATTTTACAGTTTGGTGGATTCTACACCATATGAGGTGTTGAAAGTTAGTCATAGAAACCAAAGAATATCAGAGAGGCAAATCAGTTGAGAAACAATGGAGGCCAAGTGTATGTTTTAGAAATAAGTGTCTTGAGTTGAACAGCTGGAAGGAAGGAACAGTGCGAGGTAGCTGTGTGGAGACCCACATGCTTCTCCAGACAGCAAGCACATTACATTAATACAGATTCTCCATTTGCTTTTCTCTTCTACATCTATAACAAGGTTAACCACATGAGAAACACACATATACACACACACTCACACACATACGCTCAAACTCAAACACACACAAGCCACCAGATAAGATGATTGAACCTCCCACTCTTTTCTCTATATGGAATGTTTATTTCAGTTTGCTGATAACAGTGGGAATTAACTCCCTATAATTGAGAAAGTGTCTCTCCTCCCAGCAGCTCGGCGGTGTCGTTCTGCTGAGAGCAAACAGGCTATAAAAACAACACTGCCTCTATTTCCACTGAACTCCACAGAGTTTTCCTCGGAGCTGAGCTTGTTGCATTATTTGCTAAAAAACCCAATTTGTTAAATCCTAAGCAACGCATTGTAGAAATCTCTTATGATGGAGTATGTAGATGAAATTCTCAAGACAGTTGAAATGTAGGAGAATTTGCTTGCATTATCTTTTTTCCACTCTTTTTTTTTCTCTTTTCTACTCTGTTCTTCTGCACACTTGTGCACACACACACACACACACAAACACTACGTTAAAATACAGTCATTGATTTTTCCTCCCCTGGTTATACATTGAATTATCTGTGTTGTCAGTGAACTGTCATCCAAAATGGCATTCGTCCTCCACGCTGTGATGGCCGGACCTCTCCTCTGCCATAGTATTTATGCTTGTTTAGGGCTGGCCGAAGCGTTGTAGATTACAGCTCATCATGGTCTGACTCTGGAGTCAGGCACCATAAAATTAAAACTCAAATCAATGGTGTATCATATCCTCTCCCATCAAGTTGAGCAGAGACTTGTTGCCCTGAAGCCCTGAAGAGTGGTTTTCTTTTCATCTTGGAAATAAAAGACATTAAATTCCAAAATGAAAACTTAAGAAAATTAAATTTAATGTTTGCTGCTAAATCAGCATTTTTGTATGTGCTTGTGTTTATATTAAAATTGTGTGTATCAAAAAAAAGTAGCAAGCATGATAGAAAAAAACTAATGATTGAGATTTTTTAAGTTGCCTAGCAATGCGTTTCAAAAGGGAAACTGCAATGGATCTGTCAGCACCATGGACAGCGGCTTCATTCTGCCGTTTATGGAGCTGTCTTATGTGCTGAAAAGTCAGTTTCTGAAAGAAAGGCCGTTTGACTTGCTATTTAGATTCAGAGGGTTTGTGTGGGCTTTTGTTTGTCTGTACACACACTAACTTTCATACCTCAGAAAAAGCACACCTTTACTTGTGAGCAACAAATTGCTAAGGGCCTGCTCCCCCTTGGATTGAACCCCCCCATCTCAAATCATGTATTTGAAGGTCTTGTTTATGTATTTAGAGTTTCTTGAGTTTATATTTATACAAAACATTCAAGGCAAAAGTAGAATAAATTTTACTTCCCCAAATTTTTTTTGTTTGTTTGTTTGTTTTTCCTCACAGCTGAGTCTATTGGTTTCATTATCTATGACATGAGATGTAACATTTACTTTTTTTGTGTACTTGCCAATAGCAAGTAAAATTATGAATATATATATATATATATATATATATATATATATTTTAGGGCCGAGGATTTAACGTGTTAATCTAGATAAATTAATTACACAAAAATAACATTACATTATGTAATTAAAAATTAAATTTTTTTTTAACTCATCGCATAACTTAATCGCATTTATTTTTGCACCACGGAACATTTCTCACTGGATGAGTTTCGGCGGACGATTATACTGGAGCTAGCGTAGCTAATGTTCTGAATGTACTTCAAACTGGACAAAATCAGTTGCCTGTGATCGAAGATAGTGTGAGCTGCTGCTGGGAAATATTTCCAAATTCGTACTAAATTATTTCTAAAGTTTCAGATTCTGCAATTTTACTCTATGTGTACAGTATGAATGCTCATTAAGCTAAATATATAAAGCTATTTATTTCATTTGGATGAATTTGTCTCTTTTATCAGATTTACCAATTGTTAAATTCATATTTGTGCTGATCATTTATGAACAATAAGTGAAATTAAACTGCTAGCAATAACTTCAGAGAATTGGGTGGGCCAGAGGGGCTGCTGTGGCTCCTCCTCTATAGCAGATCAACTCTCACTCCAAACATTTGCTAAAACCTGAGAGCCCTGTTGAAGTATTGTTTTACTTAATAAAAAAAAAAAAAAAAAAAAAAAAAA
>JAUMHP010000055.1:5169914-5200311 GCA_032361065.1 Enteromius trimaculatus | reverse complement strand
GGTCAAATATTTATATGCGATTAATTTCGATTAATTAATTACAAAGCCTCTAATTAATTAGATTAATTTTTTTAATCAAGTCCCGGCCCTAATATATATATACACACACGCACAGTGTATATTTATTATAGTTACTTATTTATGATGAACTAATCGGCTGATTTGTGTAAGTAGCTCAGGGATGGGAAACGTTGATCTTTGAGGGCCAGTGTCCCTGCACATAACTGACCAACTTAATCAAGGTCTTCAGGATGCAGGTTGGTATTTTTTATTTATTTATTTATTTTTTCAGGGTTGGGACTAAACACTGGCCTGCTCTCCAGGATCAGCGTTCCCCACCCCTGATATAGCTGATCAGTATAGTAGAAAAGTCTTAATCTCTTATTAAAAATACAAGCACATAAAAACTATTTTCCAAGTTTTTGTTTTGCATTTTTCTTCTACTAATTTTAGTTTGTATTACAATCACATGAAAACTACAATCATCTCAACCAATTAAACTCTCGCAATTAAGACCAAATCACTGTTACTGCATGTCGATGGTCAATATTTGATGCTAAAAGTGGCGTAAATGGTTAATGTGCTGGAATGGATGAATGATGAATTAGCGTGCACATCTGTCTGGAACAGGTGCAGCCACCAATCTCCCATTCTCTCCTGCTCTCTCTTTCTCCTCCAGTGACTGGCTTAGCTACTGATCCTTTCTCTCTTTCTCTGTATGGTTGGCTGATGTATAAAAAATACATGTTAGAGCTGTAAAACAGTTGTTTTTGGTATAAAGTGTGTTTGACTTGACTCTTCTCAGTTGCTGCGAGCTGCGGTGTGGAGCCCTATCACTTCTGTTGGGAGTTCACGTCTGTCATTCACGTTAAGATATGAAGGGGAATGTGAAATGGCAATACATCTTGTTCTTAGCTGCCCTGGAGGTTTTGAACTATAAAACTGATTAAATTCATCTAGATGCCTCATTTTAAAGCAGATGTGTTGCACAGTTCTATGCTATTCTGCTACTGAAATAATAGCATAATACCAAAGACCAACATTGCTGCAATATCATTAGCATATTTAAGAACATTGTTTATTATGATATTAACTTTAAATTATTCTTATCCATTATTGAATTTATTAGTAGTTTATTGGTAGACCTAGTTTAATTTCATTAGTTGCTCAAGACTGCTTTAGTACTGATTTAGTATCAATGCCAAGGTACCAGGGGCTGATATCATACCAAAGCCAAATTTTTGTATCTGCCAAATCCTTGTGCACACACACTTTCAGAAAATGTTGCAAAATGCATGTATTGATCCACACATAAAAGCTAAGTGTCATGTTTGCGTTACATATGGACATTTCCATTTCATTCAGATATGTTTATAAAGGTCACTCATTGACCTTTGCAATAGTTGTCTGATAATCTATAAAAACGCCTTTCCATCAGGAGTTTGCTACTGCTGTCATACTTGGATTTCTGCTGCAGGAGATTTGTGTTTAAAAGAAAGTGACTTTAATCAGCTAAAGTGCCAATATCCATTTCATCTGGAAAGCACTATCAATACACCCAATACACTGAAGGAAAGGCGCGGTGACCATTAGAACCATTGGGCAGCTGTTCAGAAAATGAACAGACATGTATAAATGAAGTTATATATTTAAGGGGGGGAAGTGACATGTTTTCAGGCTTTATTTATAATCATCTGGACTGGCTGCATTGTAAACCGGCTGTATCGGGAAGTCAAACTTGAAAAGGATGAACTTCACACTTTCACAGTTTCATCCTTAGAAAATCCATACCCGCTGGTTTTATGGACAGGCAGAGTGAGTTTGCGATAAGTCTGGGAATGTTTGGGTTGTGTTGTTTCTGTTCTAGCAGAAGGATAACATTCCGCTGGGCTCCGGTGTGACGGAATGGTGGTCACTCCATCTGTCAGTAATTAGCTCTGAGCTATCTTCCACCAGGAGATGACTTCCACACTTCTTTCCCTAAACGCAGAATGCTTGATCAGGGCAACCAGATGCATCTCCCTCTCCTTCCCTCCTTCCTTCATTCATTTCATCCAGCCTTGTGACTCTTTGTTCTCATTTCCATACAGTGGGACTGCTGGACAAGCACCTGTTAACGCAGCATTTTAAGTTAATTGTCATTCAGCATATACTTTTATCTAAGTATTATAGCAACAGTCCCACTGGATCAACCTTCAGCCGTAGTATGTGGTAGCATGTCCAAACATCTCAGGGACCCCAAAATCACCTCAGACCCCAGACCCCAGGGTTAAAAACCTCATGAAAGCTAAATGGAAGAGTTGTGCTCTTTAGTTAATGCCTGTTCCTTTTTTATGTTTGTATACTTTTAAAAGTGGACTAAATTAAACAATACATGAAAGGATCCAAGGCACTACTTCTAGTCCAAATGTGACTAGCCAAAACAATAACAAAGGCTTTTTAAACTTTGTTCGGGAACTTTTTTTCTTTTAATGTTTATAAAAAACAAAGAGCACCTGCTGTTTTTTATTATGGGGCCCTTCTAACAGGTAGCACTCCTAAAAACAAATACTAAATCACACCATTTTGTGCATTGTATTAACATTTTCGCAGATGTACAATTGGAATTGCTAATGGATTTAAAACCAACAACTAACTTATGTATCTATGCCACATCACATTTACTTTATTAATAGAGTAATTAGTTTAGGCTTTTCTGTCATTGATGTTCCAAAAAATAATTGACGTTAAAGATGTTAAAACAGGAAAAAAAGGCAAAATTCAGCATGTATTTGAATTTGAGATGAGTTGTATTTGTTACAGGTAATCAAACTTTCTCTGAAACTTTATTAGCTGCCAACTGGCATTTGTGAGGGGACTGTAGGATATCAACAAAGCACTTTTTTGGTTTGTTATTATTTATTTGTTTGAGGCAGCCATGTTGAGGCTTGTTATTCTGCGATCTGCTACCAAAGCTGTCTAGTCGTCACCTGAGCGACTGCCAAGCATCTCGTCTGACTTCCTCCATCCCACCCAGTAAGAGTGTGTGTATGTGTGTATGTGTTTGTCAAAATCTATGGGGAAAGAAAAGGTTAGGCTTCAACACTGTATTTTATTTCCCGTAACATTAATAAAATACTGTAAACACAAATATCAGTTGAATCCCAACTGAGTTATAGTTCATTTTATTAGTCTACAGGGAAATCTCTCCCAGTCACTGCTCTCTGTGTGGACTTATTTGTGTCTGCCAGGTTAAACTAAACAGTACTACATTTTGAAATGCAGTATATGTGTTTCTGTATGAATATGTTAAAGCATATCATAGAGCTGCTGAACATATTGAAGGCCTGATATTTGTTTCTTTGTCTCTCTGTAGGTAACCTGGGCCGTGTTGACTACATCAGTGAATTTGAGTTTGATTTGTTCATCAGGCCTGACACGTGTAACCCACGCTTCAGAGTGTGGTTTAACTTCACAGTGGAAAATGTTCGTGAGACACAGGTGAGCCCAGACCTGCACAGACAAGGTTATAAAAAATAATTCATATCAGATGTTCCTAGCAATTTTCATACGTTGGTAAAGACGTGTCTATGTTTCAGAATAAAAAAAAGAATGCAGAGCACCACATGCAATCAGAAACTGGGTTTTAAATAAACTAGTGACTTTATTTTATTTAATTTTTTATTTTAAAGACATCTCTTATGCTCATCAAGACTATATTTATTTAAAATAATCAGTACATGAAATTGCAAAGTAATATTGAAGTTTAAAATGTATACATTTTGAATAATTTATAGAAAAATAATAACTTTTCTATTTGTCACGTAATCATTCACAAATAATTTCAATATGCTGATTGGTTTTTCCTGAAACATTTCTTACTATATCAGTGTTGAAAATGGTGTAATGGTGACATTTTTTAGGATTCTTTGATTAATTTCAAAAGTACTGAATTTATTTAAAATAAAATGGATAAAAGTATGACATTAACCAAAAAAATCATATTGATCAACTTTAATAGTAATGTAGTTGTGTGGAAAAAAAGGCAATTTTTTTTTTCATGGTTGTTACATGGCTGTTGTTTTTATTGTTGTTGTTATTATTGTTATAATTTAGAGAAGTAAATTTGGTCACTTCATAGCTATGAAATTTTTTCCACCTCTTTGTCTTTTTCTTTTCATTCTTTCTATTTTGTTGGCGCAATGTTGCATCAGGAAACAATGAAAGTGACTTTTGATGAAACTGTCTAGAAGTTTTAAATGTCATGAAAGATTGAAAGGTATTTGGGGCAGTGAGGTCTGCCTGTCATTATCACATTGATGATATGCCAAAAGTTTTTCAAGTGTCACCCACAAGCTCCCAAAGGCAGACAATTAGCAGCAAAATAAATTCATCCCTTATGCTGACGTGAATCCTCAGCAGATTGGATGAGTGATGCTTTAAATGACATCTCAGGCTCCTGGAAGAATCGATATCGCAAATGAATCTTAAATCATGCAGGCTTACATGAATTTAAATCACTTTTTCTGTGGAAGCGTGACGCTCAAGTGCCAGTTCATGCCTGTAATCAATTTACGGAGACCTCGTGGTACTGGTACAAGCGTCAGGCGCACAGATTGGTTTATACACAATGTAATTTATGGATGATTGAGTCAAGTTATCTCTGAAATGAATAAATTTCATCTTTTTTTCTCACATGGTTTAAAGTATCACGTGGCAAATCAACAAGTGGCAGTGTTCCCCCGAAGAAACACAATGTGCACAAGTCAAATTGACAGACTTCATCTTGTTGTTGAGCTTTAAGTCTGTCTCTTTCTTTTTTCCCCTCTCCTGTCCTCTTAGCTTGTCACTGTGCAGACAGACAGTATCCACTCGTGAGCTCAGGACATTGTCATTGGTGGAGAGGAGTGGTCACATGCCACAGTGATATGTGGGAACAGAGGGCGTGTCCGCCGGACAGGCCAGCTGGATGGGCCGGGCTGCAGTTGTTTAGTTTTGTTAATGCCGGTCGAAGCCTCATCACGGCTGTCATTTTTGTTTAATAGCTAAAGGACGGTTTACACTAAGAAAGGAGGGGAAGAGGGAGGACACTCATGCTATCTGACTGATCT
Organism: Enteromius trimaculatus; assembly: GCA_032361065.1. Taxonomy (NCBI): domain Eukaryota; kingdom Metazoa; phylum Chordata; class Actinopteri; order Cypriniformes; family Cyprinidae; genus Enteromius; species Enteromius trimaculatus. The sequence goes on along the minus strand of JAUMHP010000055.1, from coordinate 5,195,221 downwards.
TAGACACCTACACACAAGGATTACACACACCAAGGACGATATGAGGAGAGACGGGCTGTTATTAATAGGAAGTGCTTTACAAGGAAATATAAAGATAGAGAAAATATAACGTGCGAGAGAGAGACTAGATGAAAATGCGGGATGCTGTTGCCATCTCCTGTAGCCTGGCTCTATCGGCCCATCTCCCTGCAGTGCTGTAGTCAGCGCTAATCAAATTTTATGGGCAAGAGATGAATGGAAGCCCTAGTCCAGGAGTCTGATCGATTTTAGGGCCAGATACCACTCTGCATCCTGCGCCAACAGGATATTTGCTGCTATGGCAAAAAAGAGAAAGATCAGGAGGGAAAGAAAACACACACACACCATACACGCTACAGGTGGCAAAAGAGAAACATTTACACTATTAGCTTTGGAGGTGCTTTGTTGATGCTGACTCCACCCTCCCCACTCTCTCCCGCTGTCACCACCTTGCCCTCTGTCTCCGTAATCTTTTCTCCATCAATCCAATTTCCGTTTAAAATGAGGACTAGTGTGAATATAATCTACTTCAGTGGGAGGACGTGGGGGCGGTCGGTTGGTTTAGCAAAATGGAGTTGCAACACATGTTTGCAAATGCAACACATATTGCATTTTTTATTTTATTTTATTTTTTTAAAGGAGAATAAGAACACAAATAAGCAGAATAACAGAATAGTTAAATAAAAGTGTACTGATCTGGCCAGCTCCTGCGCTACAGAGATAGCAGGCCATGCACAGAGTTGACGAGTGTTTTTTTTCCTGCACACCGACCAATTCTCTCTTTGCTAAAGAACAGGGGAATAGGAAGCAGTGAAAGTGTGTGATACTGAAGCTGAGATGACCATTTTGAAGTAAATGTAAGCTGGTAAAACAGATTTGGTCGTCTCAATCAGCTTAGCGGCTTTGTGGAAATTGGCTGCGGCATTTTTTTATGATGGATGGATGTCTTTTTCCTTTTCTTCTCCACCCAAAAAATCTTTTACCTTAAAACCTGAAGTCCTACTTATCGTTGTGCTAAGGTTAATTATTTTGCAATGGGATGGATATTTCGCCTTGTGTTTAATCAGCGACTGTAAGTGTGTGTGTGTGTGTGTGTGTGTGTGTGTGTCTACAAAACTCTTGCTTTATTGTGCATCCAAAATGTGTATTATACTGGCTCCTGTGTTGGAGAAAAAATGCTTTAGCATATTTTATTGTCTTTGAAGGGGATGGTCATATTTGCAAGAGAACACCTAGGCTTGATCACACATCTAAAGATATGATTATGATGCTATATGCAATTCATAGGCATTTTTAATCAGTGTTATTTCTCCCTCTGTTTTTATACTGGATATTTTTGGAAATTTACAGCTGCTGTGATTTTTGCTTTGGGCATTTTTAATGTTCATAACCATGATTTATTATGTAGAGTTGTGAATGTTAAAGCTAGCTTTATTAATTGCTTGCATGGTTTTATGCTTGTTTATATGCAGTGTAGAACTATAAATCCTATAAACATTGTTAATAGGATAGGATGTGTGTTTATGTTTGATTTTGTGTATTGCTTTAACATTTATAATTTTCTTTGTGGGCTTTTTGGCACTTTTATTGAAAGGTACAGTGGAGAGAGGACAGAAAAATATTTTAAGATAAAAAGCAAGCTGGAAGTGATGTAAGACTTAACATTTGCCTCCATTTCTTTTCTCTCCATTTCCACATAATCGTAAAAAAGTACATTGTGTAAGACAGATGTGAACCAATATTACCTGCATGAGCACCAAGGCTCAACTCATGTTACCATATTTTAATTTTCAGCATAGATTACTGATCACACCTGATCATGGACAAAAGGACCTTCTGAGTCATTTTTGTGATGTTTCTAATTAATGTCATTAAGTATGTGTTTTTTCCCCTCCATGTTCTGTATGAGAGTAAAAGACTGCTATTAGCTCATCAGAGTGACGGCAGCACAGTGTAAACATTTTGACGTCTTGTATCTGCACAAAGAAAGGAAAATACAGAACAGAGAAAGGAGAGATGGAGATGGAAGTAGAGATCCTGGCCCATCCGTGAGTGCTGTAATGGATGAGATGCATATTGATTTTTCTGCTGGAGTGGAGGGAGACTGGGTGGAGTAGGTGTGTGCTTGTATTAACAGTAGCATTAGCGTGTGTTTGTGCATCAGCATGAATGTGTGTCTATGTGAGTGTGTGAATGTGATGGTGTCTGTGTGTGTGTGAGTGAGTGAGAGAGATTTGCGGGAATGGGCGTGTGCTGAGTGATCTTGGCTGTGTGTTCTGGGAAGGCTGCTGGAGGTTGTGCTGTGTAATATCAGCTCTTTGGCACAGCCCGACCTCTGCATCTGACTCTGTAAACCTGCATAATGGACTCTTATTACACACACACACACACACTCATGCAATACTTCGTGTTCGTACAGGGACATTTAACCCTTCTGTTGTCCTTCAGACTGGACTGAGGGACATGATGGGAGGGGTAATGAATGTCTGTAGCGTTGTCTCTAGAGGACTGAAGCTAGATCTGTGTGGCCAAGGGCGGTGCCATTTGTGTATCCTTGTGTAAGTGTGTGTGCAGACATGTAGGTCTGATATTGAAGTGTAGGATTAGAGGGCAACCGGTGCAGTCTCCTGACATATGCAAATATGAGAGCATGAAACAGGTCCCAGCTATGAGTAGGTGGAATGAAATGTCTCAAATATTTTATTCAACTTAAAGATAATATAATTTTTTGTTGTTGCTGTAATATTCAGACATTTTCAGTTAGCCAACTGGATATATCATTAGGATATAGGCAGGTATAAAGTAAGGCAAATAGTAAATAATAGATTGGAAAAATGATTCTAATATTTTTTTATAAAGGTTATATTTGTGCCTTCTAAAAGCCACTAACAGTACTATGAAAGGCATTACCCTGTGGAAGTTAAATATGTTTCATGCTTTCTTTAACAACTCTATGATAAAAACAGCAAAACTGTAAACCAAAAAGAACATTATTTCAACTCACGTTTGTTCTGTTCACTTTCCTCGAGAGTCTTTCTGTTTATTGGCTGGTATTTTCTTCCAGTCTGTGTGTGGAAATGCTTTTAAGTCATTTCCCTGTCATCTCTGCCCACCATTTTTGAGGGTTCTCCAGGGGGGGTGGAAAGAGAGAACAGATGTCTTGGATGTGGCAGGGGTCCCGTTCAGCCCTTGGTGAGGTTGTTTGAGGATTACACCTGTAATTTAGGTAAAGCAGCCCAAGCAGCGAGACATAGACCTCCCGTATTCTCACACAGGTTCTCCTGGAGTCTTCACAAATGTTATATTAAAATGTCAACTGTCTTATTAGAAATAAACAGCCTTCTTTAATCCATCAGTTCTGATTTTACTTGCAGATGTTTGTTTTTATTTTTATGTTACTAATTAGGGTTGTCAATTTAACATGTTGATTTAGTGGGAGTTATATGGTAAATGCAACTTGAAAAATGAGCACAATTAATTATGCCCTCTGACCCATACTGTATGTAAACTTTTGAAGCAATTCAAGCTTGAGTTTTTTTTTTTTTTTTTTTTTAGACTTCTGTTAACTACAGCTTTAAAGACATTTCTCTTGCATACGAAAATGGCAGTTTTTGCCTATTGAAAGCTTTTGTCTGCCACCAAATGTTAGTGTTATTATCATTTATGGCTTTTCTCAGCAAATACTCAAGCATGCCATTTCATTTCAATTCATTTGTTTCAGTTACAATTTGTAATCTATTGACAGGCCTATTAGTAATATGATATTTTGATTCATAACAACAGAAAGTAGAACAGTGGTTATATTCTGTACTCATTCAGAAAAACATTCTGATTAAGCCCCAGCTTTGTTTTGCGATCATTCCAAGCCATTGCCAATGTGGTCACACAAGCAGTGTTTCTTCCCAATATGGCGTGTCTATTTACAGTCTTGCTATACAAGCGGCTAATGTGGCTAATGTACTGTGATTTGGCCAGGCTGCCGGGGGATCTGCACAGGAAGCTCATTTCACAGATATATAAGCACGCTGCACCGAGCGGCTCCAGCAGCACCTCGGCACCGCGGCGATCATCCGGATGGCGGGTGCATCTGCGCTCCATACGGAGCCCAATACACTCCCTCTGCGGGAAAGATGGAGACCGAGCCATGCACGGACCCCCTGCCAACATGAAAGCTTCAGATTACATCTGCAGCGTCCTTCGCCCTCCTCCCCTGAAACACCAACTAGCTAGGCAGGTGGCCCATTTATATACATTAAAAGAGCCAAACATCTCACGCCTCGACTTCAGGGCTTTTTGATGAAGGCCGCTGCTACGAAAGGGGAGGGAGCCCGCGGGGCCCTTTAGAGTGGCTAAAAGGCTGAATTTGGCGGCCGGGTGCTGCTGTGCTTGGCGCAGCTAGCGGGGCGCATTGTAAGGGAATGGCGGGGGCCATGCCGATCGTCGCGCATCTGCACGAACGCGCGCAGCAGCGTGCTGAGGTTCATCCTTTTACAGGCCATAATGAATACAGATTGCGCAGCCGGATCGAGATGCTCGGCAATCTGCTGTGCCGAAAATGAAACAACTGCTGCTCTAATCAAATAGTCTTTTCATGCCAGCGTACTCCTTAAGTCGAGGCTAAATTCAATTCCAGAATTCTGGGGTTATAAATGTTGTAATTAGACTATTGTTTTTAAACAGGAGGGTTCTGTACAGGCTGGCTCTCTATCTCCCTCTTGCTTTGTAGCTCCTGATCTCTATCAGAGATGTAACCCATTGTGGCCCCAATGTGCTGAATGCGAAAGCTGAGGCTATAGACTCTTTGGGGCCCTTCAGAACCCCTCTGCCCAAGTCAGATTCATTATGCTGACTAGCATTCAGGGAGTCTGCAGTTTATTAAACAAAGAGGAGCTGGTGAGCAGCGGCACACTGATGCTTTGTTGCAGCTTTTGTTTCTGTTTGTGCACTTAATTCAATCAGCTCCTTGCCCCCCTCTAACCACGCTGTTTGTTCTTCGCCGTTAATTACTGCCTAAATTGTTCTCTTGATGTTATATCTATGTTTATTTACAATGGGGGGCTGCAGAAGTACCTTATATAGAAAGGTGTGCAGCTGTTATTTTCTGGCTTTAGCCCTGTATTCTCTACCTACCAATAAGAAACCCTGCAGACAAAGCAATTGATTGCTACATTGGAGCCTCTTAAAGTTGTTTTTGTTTAGACTTTAACTAAAGGGCATTGCTTTGCATTCCTGAAATGTTTATATATTTATTTTTGCTTAATGGTTTGCGTCATATTAATTTATTTAAAAAAAAATTTAAACTGGTGGGTCAAAGAATTGTTTTGACTTGGATTTCAATTCTTATCACCTGTCGTCCGAGATTTTCATGTACCATTTCTGACGGGACTAACTAATGTTTATTACAGACGTGAGAGAGTTTTGTACATCTGGGCGTCACAGAGATCGCGTGCTCTGTATGCGTGCATTGCTATAGTCATTCAGATTAATTACCATTAGTAAAATCACTAATACTATAGATTAATTAGTCTAGATTAATTTCAAAATTCTGATTTTTAAAACAGAGTTATCTGTTTTTGCAAATTAACTCTTCAACGAAGTTGTAAAATTTACTTACAAAGGCCTGTCTGGCTTTATATTATATTTGTTGTTTACTTGAATAATTGTTACAGTGTACATGCTTTTTTGTCTAGATACGGAAGCAAAACCAGTTGACAGCTCCTGATGTATCAGTTAATCACTCATTTTTACACCCACAGTGCACCTTTTGTGACCTTTATCTCATAATCTGTAATGCGTACCCCTTTTCTCTGTTTGTTCTCACTTACGCTGGTTGTATTTGCAGTAGATGAATGTTATTGCACACTATATGAGCTCATAGAAATCGTGTGTCAGAATTAGTGGCATGTGTAGACACCAGCGTCCAAACGAGCAGGATCTTACAGAGTGCTGCTGTCGCTCACGGGTACTGCCATCCATTAGACGTCTCTCTAAACAGCTCCACGTTTATTGGTGGTTATGAAAAGGCACAAATTACAAAATGCAAACATGCTCTGCCTTTGTATGACACTCTTAATGCATTGAATGTGGATATTATGAAAGGCAGACCGAGGCCTAGAACGAGACATGTGCCGGAGAGCTGTCCACATTTGCATTTTCATCCCATTCAGTGGCTTCCACTTATTGCTCTAAAATTGTTTTTGAATCTCCAATTCTGTGGTTATGAGGCTGTATTGAATGCCATTTGCTCTGTATTATTTGATGTGGAGGCAGCGCAGAGAGGTGCTGTCAATCTGTGTTCATGGCTAATGTGGTTAAGTAAAGCCAATATGGTTGTTTTCAATGCGTGGTGTCATGAACGGGCCCGGCTGGCGACTTGGCCAAGAGAGATAGAGAGAAATGAGGGAGATGCCGTGTTCTCTGTTTATCTTACGTTTTGCCTGGCAAGGTATTAATTCATTAATGCTGTGTGTAATTTGCCAGATAAATAGGTTACATGTTATTTTGGTTCGAAGCTGAATTTAGCAGCTAGGTTTGACTGGGTGTGTTTCTGGGATGGATTAATAAGCAGATTTGCCCCTGGGACAAGCTAGCTCATATGTATATTGCTTACACAGTCAGGGTTGCTGAATAAATAAATAGCTATATAGTAACTCAGAAAATTCTTTACAGTATATTCAGATGTCCTCTATTCTGACAATTTTTATACAATGTGATTAAAAATTCATGCATAGATGCATGAAACTCTAATTTTAGTCTAACTCTAAGTTCATTTTTTTCCTCATTAATGTACACACGGCACCCCAAATTGACAGAATTGTGGACATTTTTGCAGATTTATTAAAAAAGAAAAACTGAAATATCACATGGTCCTAAGTATTCAGACTCTTTGCACAGTATTCAGTAGAATGGCCCTTTTGATCTGATACAGCCATGATTGTTTTTGGGAAAGATGCAACAACTTTTTCACATCTGGATTTTGGGATCCTCTGATATTCCTCCTTGCAGATCCTCTCGCCATTTTTAGGTCTCTCCAGAGATGCAGTTTATTGTTGAGGTGTATGCTTCGGAGGTCGGAGTAGGCGCAGTCTTGTCCCAACGGTCCCAAAGAAGATGGGAAATTACACACTTGCGCATACAGTACTTCTATAGCATAGGTTGGCTCTGGGTGAAGGGTTCGGCGCAGCCCTTCCTGGACGGACCACATAAATTTAGAATGTACGTTTAGCCTAGAGATTGAGCTCATACCAGACCCGCTGGGCACTCTTCTTCCACCGATTTGACTTTACCCTCTCGTACAGGCCAGGTACTAAGAATGTTAAACCTGATTCTCTCTCTCGTCAGTTCGAGCACCCAGGATAGGGGGCCGCGCCAGACTGGTGCTGCATCCGGAGGTCCTTCAGTGGGGTTATGAATCCATAATTGCCTGGCATCCAAGAACCAGAAGATCGCTGCCTGCCATCCACCAATGATTTTGGTGGCCCTCCATGGGGCAGAACGTCAGGCAGTTCGTATTGGCTTGCTCCATTTGTGCCCGCAACAAGGTCTCTAACTGTCCCGCGGTTGGTCTACTTCAGCCCTTGTCCATCCCTTCTCGTCCCTGGTCACACATTGCCTTCGATTTTGTCTCTGGTTTGCCCCCCCCTCAAAGGGTTATACTGTAATTTTGACAGTGGTGGACCGCTTCTCTAAAGCTGTCCATTTCATTGCTTTATCCAAACTCCCCTCTGCCAAGGAGGCAGCGCAACTGGTCATCGACCACATCTTCCGGATCCACGGCCTTCCGGTTAATGTGATCTTTGATAGGGTCCCCAGTTTGTCTCTCGTTTCTGGCAAGAGTTTGAAGACAGTTCAAGGCCTCCACGAGTCTGTCGTCAGGATATCACCCCCAAACTAATGGACAATGTGAGCAAGCCAATTAGAATCTCGAACGAGATTGGAGTTCTTCCAAAGACCTTCCTCTCAATGCAGTCTGATCAACGCAAGTTGATGCCTAGGTTCAGTGGGCTGTAACGGGGCACCAAGGTCCTCAGTCCAGTTACGATTCAACTTAAGTTACCTCCTTCTCTTGGTCGGGTACACCCTGTTCTTCATGTATGTAGGGTCAAGCCTGTTGTTCATTCTCCTCTCAACTCTAACACTTCTTCCCCTGCCCCCCTCCCCCTCATCTATTGGGGGATGATGGTTCTCCTGTCTATTCTGTTAGGAGATTACCAGATTTTCATCATCATGGCAGGAACTTCCAGTACCTGGTGGACTGGGAGGGTTATGGTCCTGAGGAGAGGAGTTGGGTTCCGGCTCGGGAATGTACTGGACTGGTCGCTGATCGAGGACTTCTACCGGACACAAGGTATACCTCTTCCTTGAGTCACCAGGGGGCGATCTTGAGGGAGGGGGTACTGTCATGTTCTTGGGTGCTCTGTGTTTTTTATTTTATTTTATATTTCCTTTTTCAAGTCTGCTGTTTAAATACAGACTTGTTTGCACCCGCTTTTGGATCCCGGTCTCGTTCCTGACGGCCATGAGCTATTTGGAGAAGGTTTTGGTCCAGGATATCCCTGTACTTGGCCGCATTCATCTTTCCCTCGATTGCAACCAGTCGTCCTGTCCCTGCAGCTGAAAAACTCTCCCACAGCATGATGCTGCCACCACCATGCTTCACTGTTGGGAATGTATCGGACAGGTGATGAGCAGTGCCTGGTTTTCTCCACACATAGAATTAAGGTCAAAAACTTCTATCTTGCTCTCATCAGACTAGAGAATCTTATTTCTCACCATCTTGGAGTCCTTCAGGTATTTTTTTTTAGCAAACTCCATGCAGCCTTTCATGTGCCTTGCACTGAGGAGAGGCTTCCGTTGGGCCACTCTGCCATAAAGCCCTGACTGGTAGAGGTCTGCAGTGATGGTTGACTTTCTTTAACTTCCTCTTTAGGCAGTTCTTTTGACCTCATGATTCTCATTTGGTCTGACATGCATTGTGAGCTGTAAGGTCTAATAGACAGGTGTGTGGCTTTCTTAATCAAGTCAAATCAGTATAATCAGCTGGACTCAAATGGAGGTGTAGAACCATCTCAAGGATGATCAGAAGAAATGGACAGTACTTGAGTTAAATGTATGAGTGTCACAGCAAAAGGTGTGAATACTTAGGACCATGTGATATATTACGTTCTTTTTTAATAAATCAGCAAAAATGTCAATAATTTTTTTTTGTCAATATGGGGGGCTGTGTGTACATTAATGAGGAAAAAAAAAACTTAAATGATTTAAGTGAATGTCTGCAATATAACAAAAAGTGAAAAATTTATGGGGGTCTGAATACTTTCTGTACCCACTGTGTGTGTGTATATATATATATATATATATATATATATATATATATAAAACAATCTTTAGTGTAAAATGTAGAAAACAAGAAAGAGCAATGGTTTGTAGTGTATGGTTTGTTCAAATGTTAAAAATATAATCCAGTCAACACAATCAGATAAACATACAGTAATGCAGTCGAAACAATCAGTAATGTTTACTATTTACTATTATTGTAACATTTTGTGCATAATTGATTTGCATAAATACATTAAATATAAATTATCACATTTGTATATATGTCAATTTGTAACATTATCAGTAGTTTTTATTAGAATACATATTTGGCTTATTTGTTGAATTTATTTATACAAATCTATTATATATATTTTTGTTTATCTTTGTTTAGATATTCATTTCATTGTGTATATATATAATTTACAATTTAAGTTATATTAAATCAATGTCATTATAAATCAAAATATTTAATGTAATGTTTGTGTAATATAATTTGTTTCTATTTCTAAGAATACATCAATATTAAGTGTAATTTCCCTCTTAACTGTGAAGTACAATCAGTGTGCACTTGTACTCTATGTACAGTATTTGTAATGCCCCTCAGACTGAAGCTAAAGATTCCAAGTGTTCCTTACAGTAAGACGAATAATGCTGACCTCTGATGTCCACTTTGTGTGATTGTAACATATCTGTAGAAACGTGAGTTGAGAAAACTGCTCATGATTGTTGGTGGTCTGTGTCCACAGAACTCTTGAGTACCACAGATTAATAAATCAAGAACTGGACCCGAAAGTATGTGTTCTGTTTGCCATAACTGCAGTTAGAGCGAATGAGGCTGGGTAAAAGTGAAACAAAGCAGCTCTTACCCACAGTGTACTACCCACAGGGCTCCGAGCTGCCAATGTACCCCGAGGGAGATACGGCTCTCACTGCCGCCAGCAGCTTTTTAAGGCCTCCTGCGTCATGCCCCACCTCTAACTTCATGAATCTTTCATAACGCTGCTTTATCTGCAAAACTGAATGACCGAGCGCATGCATGCAGGCACACCGATTCAAACAGCAGACAGGAACACATAACGTACATAAAAATCTGTGTCATGGAATGTGTGGGGACTAACATCATACATGGACCCACAACAGTCAAGGCTTAACTCTGTTTACTGAGAACTGATCCCTTAAAGCACACGATTAGTGGAAGTTAAGCAGACATTTGTCAGCAACTATGGCATTTAGTCTGAGATTTACCTTGCTATTTTTACCTCACAGAAAGAGCAATCCAGTCGAATGCAAAAAGCATAATTTTTGTTATTATTTTGAAACAAGGTTGTTTAGTACTGCAGAAAAGAAAATTATAGTTGATCTTAAAATGATAGATGTGCCACTTTTTTTTTTAGATTCTGATGTAAAGTTCAGTTAAAGTAGAGGTGAGAAGGAAATGTAGTTTTCGTTCACAGCAGTTTCCTCGCTGACGGTTTTTCAGATAGAGATTATGTCTAGTTCCAGGCTAAATTACACTGTCAGTGGTGATTTCCTATTGAATATTTATTTCATTTTGATACTAGATTTAGCCTTTTTTCAAGGAAGCCAACCCTTTAATCTGTGAGGGAACCTGTATTCCAATCTTCATGTCTAGTTATTGAGTAGTAAAATAAAACTTTGCTTTGAAATGTTGTATTCACTCTCATATTCTCAGAGGTGCATATACTCACAGGTACACCTAAGAATGTTTGCATAGAGTAAACATCTGCTGTTTGTCTTCTGGATGTAGAAGGTCCAGTCTCTCCAGAGAAGAAATAAACCGGAATATCCTCTTAAATTTGTCAAGTGAATCGTGACAGTATCGCCGATTCAATCTCACCTTTAATGCAACATTTATGTCGAGAGCAGGTTGAGTTCACATGTCTTTAATAGCTGAAATACATGCAGCGCCTTTGATTGTGTAGATTGTATTATAGTGATTCAAATGCACACACGTTTGCTCTTCCCATGCATTCCGTAATTGCTTATGCCGCTGTTCAGTTGCTGTCATTTTCATTCAGTGTAAATTGCAGTCTGCTGAGCCCACAAAGAGAGTCACAGCCAGGCCTGTTTTTCAGCACGGGGATGCAAAACAAATGATGTTTTCATCAGGAGACTAGCGGGGAATTTGATCAGTGGCGCTAGCTGCTGCTCCAGGCGGCTCAGCGGCCAGATGTAACACGGTTAGGACGTACCTGAAGGACCCTGATTAACAGCCTATAACGCTTCCCGGCCCCAAATTAAAACCCAGAAATCAGTAAACACATACTATATTATTATAATATTATAAAATGCCAGAACAATCCGGGGTGGTCCATGACCGAGCGAGTCATAGAAAGTCGTAGTGTTCTGTGAACGTTTACGTGTCATGTTGTGATACGAGATAGCAGGAATCTGGTAGCCTATATCTTTTATCCTCCATATCAACCCTAATCTTGGGCTGTGCTTTTTGCAGTTGACTTTCAACTAAATCTAATTTCATGTGATTTCAGGAACAATGGATTTTTGGTAATCTGCAGAATCTCTAACAAAAAAGGTTTGCATTTAAATATCAGTGAGTTATTAATTTATCCCTCACAGTCAGACTGAGTAATTGAGAGAACATCCCCTGATTTAATAAAAGATTAACATTACATTAATTAAACCAGCAAATGACATCCATTATGTCGCAGGTTTTTACAGACTACTGAGTAGTTTGTGGAAGGCATCACTCCAGTTAACAGATTAATTTTAATGTACGCCTTAACATAGAAACACCCATGTATGATATGGAACGGGACGTAAATATAAGTAATTGAAATCCTGTGGCATATCTCTGCCTGATTCGTTATCCCATGTTAACGTGTGATGGGCTTTCTGTGTTGTCAAACCGTTGGTCCCTAGAGATCGCCAGCGTTTGAAACCGTTGAACTGAAAATTGAATAAACATTTTAAGTTGGGGAGAGACAAATGAGGAGTGTGGGAAAGAGAGAGTGAGGGGGAAAAAATGGATGCACACATGAAAGACGCAGGAGAAGTTTTCTAATGTAATGAGGCATCAGGACGAGGCTTTTTCGAAATTAATAAGCTAGCAAAGAAGGTGCCATTAAAACACAGAGAGAGGAGACTGAATGCTTCTCTTCTGACAAATGTGTAATTAAGAATGATTTCATACTCTCTGTATTCACACATTCATCGAGAGGAAGACAAAGAATGTTCATCTGCTCTGCAGTTTGATGAGGCAGTTTTTAATTACACCCCCATTACAATGACACCGTTTTGTCAGTTGTGGGTGAAGCTTTAGAACCACGCTCCTTCTTTTCATAATGTTTTAAAAAAAGATTTAAGCATTTTTGCTTTAAGGATCAGATCAAAGTTCAGATGCGTCGCTATGTCCAAAACTGGCTCCACCACATGTTCTAGAAACAATTTATACATGTATATTCTTTACAAAGCTACTTCTAAAATGTAGGGTTTTAATCATGTAATAGCTGGAAATGATAGCTAGCTTCTAAATAATTGTGTGTATTAATATTAAATATATTCATTTCATACAGGAAAGCAATAGAATATGATGCAAATCTACTGATTTGTTTTGTAATTTGTAAACTTAGGCTTATTGATGTTCCTTGCGATTTTGACAACCTCATCTCTGTTAGATCACCCTAGAGTAAGTTTAAATTAAAAAAATATTGTAACCGCATCAAGTGTGCAATAGACTACAATGTTGAAGTTGCTGCTTGGAGAGGGCTTAGCATTATCGCTGTTTTCCTGCTCAGAGTTCATTATACATGAACGAATCACAAATGAAAAATAGCAAAGAAATGAGCACTGTTTGGCCTCCATTTCGAGTCCAGTTATTGAGCAACGGGGTACACAATAACCCATAATAGGTTGTATTCTTAGCAGTACCTATTTTTGCTTGTTTGTTTATTTATTTCTATGTTTATTTTCAAAACACGTTTATTACATCGAATGCATACAGACAAATGTAGGAAATCACTTCAGATGCAGGCTGATATTGTCTTCTCATAATAAAAAGAAAATACAGTTTATGTAACCGAATTTGAAATGACAGTCAGCTAGCAACACTACTTGCACAGATAGGAAAAAAGGCTCTTTTTAAGTTTTTTCCTTTTTTGTCTAAAGAGGACGTAATGCAGAGCTAAGCTTTAGGACATAATGGAAGTGGTCAAACCATCATAACTTATTGCCATTAATTCAAACTGTGCCACAGACAGCACCTAAGTGAATTTCATGGCTTAGTAACTGCAGGTCACCTTGTTATAAGGAAATGGCTGTAATTTTTCTCACATGCACACATAGAGATTGTGGGAATGTGATGGAGCGTACATGTGGAGGCGTATATTTATTTGTGTGTGTGCTTGAACATATAGCTGTCATAGGTGATATAACTTGTATTAACCTGTGCCTGTGTGTTTAAGACTCTGGGTATATGTGAGGGCAGCTTCTTTCTTAACGCTTTAAATGGCTTTTTTAATGCTATGGACCTTATACTGGACCAAAGCTCTAAATCAGGTTCATAAAAGCACCTTAAAAGCGTGGATGTGTCTTACATTTTACTAACCTCTCGTGCTTTTTCATGATAATTTGCAGGAGACAAAATTTAATTGGCACACTTTAAATTTTGTTGGAATTTTAACTGTTTTTAAAGAGACAAAGCTCGTAATGGTTATCAGTCAAATGCTTTATAATAACTTCTTTGTTTACATGCCCCATTTGACTTCAAGTATTGTAGTTTTTATCTGCACATAATTTAAGATTATATTTCTGCAGCTGTAGACCACATAATAGTTATGCAAAACAAAACTTGATTATGAGACTATATATTGACTATAAAGGGTCATGCATGAAGATGTATAAGATCAGGAGATGCTGGAGGTGGAGTCTGAAACCGCTTTTTGCCTATCAGGATGAGGATGTTTACTCTTTCTGATTACTTTTGTGATGGGATACTTTCTTCCAATCATTGTTTTGAAATCCAAACACAGCCTGTAATCTCTCTGCAGAAGGATCCTCTCTCTATCACTCCCCATTCTCTCTCTTTTACTCTCTCTGTCCTCATGAATACCATCGCTCAGGCAGTGAGCTGTTGCAGGCACTTTGTTGCTGACCATGGTGCTGAAAGGCCTGCTGCCTTCTATTGCCTGATTGTTCATTTCATGGTTCATATAGCTCACTCGCCATTTGTCAGCCGGCCGTTAGTGCACCTGCTTTTTCTCTTTAACCCCTTCCTTTACAAACCATAACAAATCAAACGCACATTTGTTTCAGCTCATGGCTGACAGCTCGCTGCCAACGCTACTGTTTCAATTAGAGCAGGGTGTGCGAGCGAGACTCAACGCTGGCTCCGCTGCTGCTGTGGGAATAGGTTTTAGTTTGTGTTTGATCTCCTATAATGGGACGGCTTGTTTGGTGAAGGGGGAATTCTGCTCAAACACAACTGGAAAACTCTTACATATGTGCTAGCGTGTTTATGAACTGGTCACAGCAGTAACTGTACAGATTGCTGCTGCCATGTAAGAATGGAGAGAAACTGAAGGCTCATGTTTTGAGTTTGAGAACTTTAGATGGAGATGGAATTATCTCATTAGGCTTCTCCAGCACACACACTAACATTCCTTTGCTTTCTCATGCCAGTGTCCTTTATATGGAGTGTTGCCTTTCTCAGCTGCAAATTGTCCTTCATGCTGCGCTGAATTTGTGAGCAGTGTGCCAAACGCTAAGTAAATGTGTTTTTCAATCTACCCCCTCCTCCTCTTCCTCTCCGTTCCTCCCGTCCTACCATTTCCTCCTTTTAGGGTCCTATACCTGTCTGGTTTTATATAATATTGTCTCTCTCTCTTTTGTCGTCATTTCTTCACACTCTGTTGTTTTTGGCTGGTCTGGATAGATAGCTCACATCATACACTCATACAAACACACATTGTTTGTCCAGTCACATTTGTTTAAGCATGACCTGTACTGAGAAAATTGTGTTTTTGTTCCTTGCAGCAGTAAGAGAGAGAGGTGAATTGAGCTTAGCATTCTCTGCACATTTAAATAGAAATAACATGTCATTATTTTGGTGATACTATGATATTCTTAGAATAATGAGAATTAATAATTTATTAACTTAGAGTTGACTGCCATTGTATATCATGTACTGGGGTGAGAGAAGACTGACACACTTGTTTTGGCATCAGTCCTTGGTGAGGCATTTATTTTCATTATGATAATGACAACGGTCCAGAGAACAAAATGTAAAAAAATAGATTAAATATAAATACAAAATATAAAAGAAATCCCTGAATGTGGAGTTTTTTCACTCTGCATAATATTAATTAGACTGTTTTTTTAGAATTTCCTCTTTGAAGTGTGCATTTTTATGAAACAAAATAACAAATATTTAGTGTCCCGTTAGAATAAGTGCAATAATTGAAATAGTTTATGGTTTATAATGTTCTGAATAGGTTTGTGTGTACTTTAATGGTGGTGTCCTTTGTTGCATTGCCTTTGAGTGAAGGGCCAGATATCTCAGCATCCTGGTCTATGAGTTGTGACGTGTGCTTCCAGGGAATTCCAGTACTTTATTTTATTCCTGCTGATTTCCATGAGAACCTGTGATGTGCTTTTACAAGAAGAGACTGGTCTTTTAAAAAGAGGTGCCAATTTAAGGAACAGACTGTGATGAAGATGGTGGTTGTTTTGTCAAGATGAGTACAGTAATTATTCAAAAACATGATATAGCACCCCCCAATATAATATGAACACTTTTGCTAGTTTTCAGTCATACTTAAGATTGTCTGAATTTCATTGTATTAGATATACAGTAAAATCTTAAACCAATTCAATTCAAAGTGCTTGTGCTATATCTCTTAAAATACTTGTTTGGGGGAACTGTCAGTATACTGTAACATGTTATCAGTATAACTATGGTAAATAAAATTACTTCAACACACAAAATACACCTTAAAAGCTTACATTGTTTTCTAAAAGTGCTGCTATAATTAATAGTTATGACACAGGCGTTTTCCCTCTGGCACATTTGAACCACATCTCATAAAAAAAAAAGGAAAGAGAAAATAATATTTGAAAAGACACTGCTCTGGAGAACATTTCTTATAAGCCATTAGATAGAATGCGGCATTTAATTTGTTGACTGCCCCCAGTTGCTTTCACATCGAAATGAAGATTGAGAAACACTCTGTTGCCGCCGAAGAACACACACATGTGCACGCACACACACGAAAATGCACTATATCGTGCACAACGAGCACTGTTAAAAGGGAACTTCATTAGGTATGAAAAACAGTTTCTCTTTTGGTTCTCCTCCATTGCTTTTGGAGGCCGTTGGAATGGAAAATCCCTGATGACCAGGTAAGGAGTCTTCTCCCTGAAAAGTGCCATTATCCAGATGGTGCCATTAACAATTAGGCTGCAACGTTTTCTCTTTTATAATTGACTCCATAGGCTATTAGGCAGGTTGGCATCAGGTTCGGTCTGCCTGAAACTTGTCCAGATGTTGTGGCACAGACAGGGGTGACTGGATAGGAGATTTTTAAAGAGGGAGAGATAGCGCAGGAGAGAGTGTGTGTGCTCATGGCTGGGGTGTTGTACAGATGGACAGTGGCGGTGGGTGGTGGTGGGAAGTCAGACTCGATTAGATCAATGTCTCTATCACTCTATCTGCACCACGCACCATCCTCTTCTTACCGGAACAGATGAGAAAGTACTCAGTCGTTCAGTATGCAGATGCTTAAGGTTGACCCTTTGACTTATGAAACTTCAAAGGTAGAATTACACTTAGCTATCTACATTATCAGTGTTTTTCTGAGGATTTTTGTGCACACTCTATGCCCTATTACACTTATAGTTGTTTTTGCATATAAAGTTGGCATAGTAAAAAGTATGACAATGAAGGTATCACAAATACAAAGGCATGTAATTTGTAATTGTAATTCATTGTCTTATTAAATGCAGGCTCACAAAAGGGATTAAAAATATGGTCTTGCATAGTTTGACTGCTTGGTTGATCATTATGGGAGTGATCTAGTTTTGTTTCTTGTTAACGGTGTGCAATAGGCCATAGAATAGAAATCTGAGTGATAATACTAAGACTACTCTTGCTCCATCTGTATTCCATTTGTATGCTTGGGATTTCCTGCAAAGCGAGTTTCTTGTTTTGTTTTTTGTTTCTTCATTTTATATGTGGTTCTCATAAAATTCCTACAATTGTTCTCTCAGAGGCAACAAAGTTTCATTTGAAGGGCATTAAGTCTTATTCAATACTTCACCTTGTAAACAACACCAGAATCTTTTGTGGCTATCATTTTCAGTCTGTCTGCCTTCCCAGAAGCTGGGGATTTTGCTAAAAGGTTCAGCTTTCTCCTGTCTTATGTGTCCAGCAGATCAGAATCAGCAGTGTCTTTATTGCCCGAAAAGAACAAAAATGATATTGATTATTCAATAGGCTGGCCAGCCAGAGAGCCAAGAGCTAGTCTGCTGCATCCATTCACTTTTAGTAAACAAATTAATGGTCCAGGCTGTGTCTTCGCTTAGGCAATGCAGAGCATCCTCACTCGTCTTCACAAAAAACTTCTCACAACAGATTTTCAGAGCAGAAACGGACTCACAGAATCACATTAGCTAAATATGAGCATGCTGTGAAACATATGTTGAAATGAAAGAGCTAATATTTTAGATATTTCATCATGAGTACTCATTCACCAATAATACATTCAAGTTTTAAACAAAGTACATCAAAAAATTCCATTTCACTACCTGCAGGTTAGATGACAAAGGTGGTGGTTTGACTGATCCATTTATACTCCAGTCTTGTAGCATAGGCACCTCCACGAGACGGCTAGTGCAGTCCATTCAGCGAACCTGTGCTGAGATGAAGGCTCTGGCCTGAGGAAGTAGCAGACAGGCCTTTTAATCTGGGACAGAGGAACACTCGAGGTGATTGATGATTTGGGGGAAGCGCTGGCTGGAGTTCTACCTGAGATGGATCAGTGACTCCAGGCACCGGGCGCAATCCATTTCCATCTCCTCATCGTCGCCACTCTTACTGTCAGTCACTTAATCAGGTCAGAATTATGCGGCAGTCGAGGTGGAGCCACAGAGGATGGTAGCCCCATTTATTACACTTCTCTGTGCAATAAGCATATGGTATGTTTTATGCACTTGTGGGGGATGTTTTTCATTAGACCAGATGTGGTGAGCATGACTGAGCTGTTATTTGTCCATGACCTTGACTTGAAGTTGAAATCACTGCTTGGGACACTGTTGACCTGCCGTGTGAGCGTTTCACAATTTATCTTTCTGTCTGTCTGTTGGTCTGCTGGTCTGATTATATCTATATATAGATATATATAGACCGGTTGGTTGGTATGTTAATTTAACTACCTGTGTTTGTTATCTGTCAGCCTTATTCATTCTGCATACATATAAATGCTGTCTTCCTATCCTTTTAACTCTCTGTCTGTTGTTTTATCTATGTCGTTCTATTCACTTGTCCTTTTTTGTCATCTATAAGATGCACAAGTGTTGATATTTAAGTAAAATGCAAAAAAAAAGTTTTTGAACTAATTTCGGAACATATTCATGTAGCAAATATGGTGTTGTCTGTTATATTTTTACATGTAGCCTTTGATTGCAGACTTCTTTGAATAGGTCGTTGTTGTTAGGTTTCCCTCCAGGTTTACGGATGCATAAGTGTTCCTGTTGGAGTAACTCTGGGCTTTGTCATTATGCTATCAGTGAATGAGACTGAATGAAACAGCACCCTGTTCACTCTAATCAACAGGCTAATCAGTCCAAGCCTCGAGTGTGCTATTGTCACTCAGAAATTGGCCAAAGTCAAGAGGGATTTTCCTGTTGAAGCTTTTCTCTATTCATGAGGCATCCAATCGAAATAATAATAAAAACTCTTTTAATCTGTCTGCATTATTTGATAGCCAGTTTGGAAGTACTCTGATTTTTACTAATTCTTCGTCATTCTTTCTAACTCTTCAGTTAAAACAAGGCCTCTCGGCGCTACAGGGAATATGAGCCATTTCATCAGCACTCCAGGCTCCGCCACAACAAACTCCCTGAAAAGACGCCAGTCATTGCTGGAGGTCAAATTAGGGACTGTCGAAGAATTCATTGCAGTTGTGTTTCTTTCCTGGAGTGTTCCAAGTCTTGTTCCAGATTTCAAACATTTATGAATAGACTGCAGGATTGTGTTGAATACAGAGCAGAATTAGAGCATCTAGCAGCATGGGCTCCCTGAGCTGGGTAACCTGATAGTTTTCCCACTTATAATTAACAGTGTTGTGGTGTGGTTCTGCCCCCGCCATGCTGACAGCTGCGTACGACTTTGCCTTCACACAAATTACCGTGAGATCAACACGTTGTCAGTTCTTCTATGCTCACCGTACTTTCCACCTAACAGAGTTCTCCCTTTTTAAAATTTTCATTTCTCACATAGCTTTAGCGTCGGATCTGGCTGTGAAGATTTAGAGCATCAATTTCAGACCCCTAATCATATGTGCAATAGGGGAAGAGGAACAGATTTGGGGACAGAATGTCGCCTTAGCCTTGATGGAATGGTTTGAAGGAAGTTGCTGAAATTCATTGGGGTCCGCAGTGAGGCAGAAGCCATTCCACCCGGTACTTACGGTAGCAAAGCCATTTCCCATAATGTTGTTTCTTTCTGTTTTTTGGCAACAACAATTGTACTTAAACCCAGTGGCTTCAGTGTGCTGCCATTTCTCATTTCCAATCCATTCCTCCGCACAGGGCCCGCTGGAAAGTCCTCTCCGCCTCCACAGTAAGTCTGTTTTGTTAGACACATTGCATCTTCCCTTCTAACCTGTTATTCTTCTGTAATTATTAATTACAACAACAACAACAAGAGTAAGTTAAATGGAGTATAAACAGAAAATGTTAAGATTTTTGAGATGTGTATATGGAAAATCCAGCACTAATTCCAAATCACTAATTAGATTTAAGACATGTAATCTTTTCCCAAAAGGTCAGATTTTTTTTCTATTGAAGCACAAGATGCATTTTGAATGTGCAATTTGTGAAATCATCAAAACAAGTATTTGTACACTTATATTATAATATAATATTTGTGTTACTTATAGTATAATAGTATTTATTAGTATATTAAATAGGGCGAAACTGTAAAGCATTTTCTCTGACAGAATTTTTTATTTTTTAATATGATATCATTTAAATGTGTTATTACTGTATTAATCATGACTTTATTTTACACATACTAATTTTAATTAATTAAAATTATTATGCATTCATTTACATGCATAAATGAAGTATACAGACTTAGAACTGTGATCTAGAAACACACATATTTGCATTTTACATGATTTACATAAAATAAGTGTTTTGTAAACATCTGTATAGTAAAAACTCCCTCTGTGTTTGCTGCCATACTTCATAAGTTCTCTCTTCTCTCAGTTGACCTTCTAACTCCTCATCCCTGCAGAAACTAGTTCTTTCTATCTTTATCTCCTCTTTGTCTCTTTCTCTCCCTCATGTTCTCGTTCTCCTCTTCTCTAATCTCTCTCCCATTCCCCTGTCTGCGCTCAGAGACTGTGTGTGTGTGTGATTTATCAGTGATTTCTCTCTCTCTCTCTCTCTCTCTCTCTCCGACAGGTAGGGCTGCTGCTGGGATATATTTTAATTACAGATTTAGTCAGAAGTAATTAAGCTTTTATATCAGAAGGGACAGCTCAATACTCCCCTCTATTCTATACAACAATAGATCTGTACACACACACACACACACACACATGCACACACACACTGAAGGCTACCGATACAGTTCAGGCACAAACCTGCAAGGCTGTTTTGCTTTCTTTGGACGTTTATCTGAAGTCTGGCAAATGTTTCACCTCATTTAGTTTCCGCAGCTCTCTGGAACAAAATGCTTTTCTTGATTCCTGTGAACTTTACTTTTTCAAGGACAGAGACTTAATAATAAGGACAGGTGATATTTGATTCTACTGAAAACAGATGGGTTTTATGCATCAACACTTTTCATACAGATTATTTTTAAAATGCTATTTTTATGTTTTGCCAGTTGTGGTTAGTAGTGAAGACGATTCCAAAGAGAGGACATTATTTGTTGAAAGTTTGGGGATTAAATCAATGATGCAGATATAAATCTATATATATATATATATATATTTCCAACATTAAACCTACTCATACCACATTCTCATATTTACAAAACCTATTCCTAATCTTGACCATATCCAACTTTATTAGCTGTTAAGCTACAATATAATAAGATAACAATAAGAAAATTGTGCTTATTGTATATGTAAGTACATAGTAGTTAAGACCAACTGATATAAAGTAGGATCAGAAAAAAATGTTTTGTTTCAACAAGACTCAACAGCTGTTTTTTTTTCATATATTGGTGAGAATGTAATGAAGTTGCATTACAAATATTTAAAATATATTTATGTTGCAATGAACTTTATTTTGTTTTAAAACTAACCTTTTTTAGATAAAGGATTTTTTTTTTCTCCAAATTGTTCATTCTTCTATCATTCTTCTTGGACAACAACCGTATGCAGTGCAAAACATTAATGATTGTAAGATGTAGTGAAAAGGCAGAAATGATCCTTTAGCTGGCCAGAAAGCAGCTTGTTCTTATTGTAGAGATTTGTGCATCTGTATGGACCCTCTGTTTCACAGAGGGTGAATGTAGCTCATATCCTCTAGATGTTGTCCAGTGCAGGAGCTGCTTTTCATTGAATTGGAAAGTTGAAGGCAGCAGCAATAACATCTCACCCTTCGCTGAGTGACAGAGCTCTGCCTGTGGATGTGCTCTTGTTACGCAGCGATTGTGAAGTCTATGTTCTTTTTATGGCATCTACAGCCCATTCGTAGATGCTCTGGAGTCCATAAGCTTGTTAAAAGAGACGGACACACCGAGGAGAGGGATGCAGGAAAAATGATGTCCGTGTATATGTGTGACACAGATGGAATGACTTCTCTGGGATTACAGTGTGGCTGGGGGAGCAGAGAGGTGGTAATTGCATTTTAATTACAGTGTTGATGGTTTTGTGCCGTGCCAGATGGAAGCTTCTTTACAGATACACACAAAATAAATCAGCCCTGTGCTGCAGCCCTCCCCTTTCACCTCAACCACGGTATTCTCTTTCTCTGTCATTCAGTTTTTTTTATCCCTCTTATTTCTTTACACTCAGCCTCTATCTTTTTATATCTGTGTCTCCACATATACAGTATATTTGTTACAGCTGTTTATATTTTTTCTCTCTCATTTTGTTTCCTTTTCTCTCTCCTTTTTTTAACTAGTGACTTCTTTGCCACCAGCATGCTTTTAAAATCCCTCCCAAACTCAGTTTGCCACAAGGTCAATGTTAAACCCCAAAGGAAACAAGTATTAGGCAGCATGCAAACTGTGCTCACATTCATTCACACATGATACCAAAGATAAAGAACGTGTTTGGATCTCCATAGTGTTTCCTGCCAAATTTAACTAGACTAGTGTATGGTTTCATCTTGAGAGTCCCTGAGCCATTCCAAACTTGAATTTAATAAGTTGCCTAATTTATTAGATTTTTCAATCAGCATGATGTTGCACCCACCATATGTCACTGCTGGTATGGGGTTTGTAGATTTGGGTACTTTTTAGATATGCACCTCACAAATTGCTTTGAACTTTGGCAAACAAACTCTAATTTGCCTTCTTTTAATTACAAAATCTATTCCTTTTGAATGTGGTTAACCATGAACTGGGTGATTGAGCCTTCATTAGATATTACAACCAACACTTAGCAGCTCAACTTGATCTCTTATCTTTGTTTGTTTTATGTATTTTTAGAGTATATACTGTAAGTAAATGTGACCCTGGACCATGAGTCAAAATGATCAAATTTTTGAAATTGGCATTTATTCATAATCAAAAACATATTTGCAAAAATGTTTTATAGCAATGCATACCAAACAAAATGGACTTCAACTTACTTAAAATTAACTTAACTTTACTTAATATCCTATTAAGGCTATTGCTAAAAATATACCAGTATACAGGTTTTGTGGTCCAGGATCACACACAAGATTTGAAAGAAGCCTCTTACTGCATTTTCTTTAATCAAAAATGCAGTTAAAATACATCTAAAAAGAACCGTTTTGGTTTATTATGTTTTGAAATGTAATTTTTCTGCCATTACTATTAGTCTTAAATATAACATTATCCTTCAGAAATTATTCTAGCTCAAATAATGTTTCTTATTATTGATGTTAAACACAGTTGTGCTGCTTAATATTTTGTGAAAACCTTAACATTCCTTTGAAAAAGAAAATTCTAAACAGCATTTATATGAAATGGATTTTGTTTTTCAAAGTATGTATGTATGTACATGACCTTACTTTCACTTTTGACCAATTTAATCCATGCTTGTTGACCTCTAAATTTTGAATGATATGCACTTTTTTTTAAAAAGTACTCTTTGTATTTTTGTATTATTACATTTGCCAGTGGACAGCATCAAGGATGCTTTGTTATTAGGTCAAGCAAACTTGCAGCTCTACTGAGACTGTTTATGCAAACAGTTTATTTAATATTGCCTATTTAATGTCGTAGGGAAAAACTCCAACGAATACATTTCAGTTTAGTAATTCATTAAATTGGGAGAGTCGAGTTAGACGTCTAAATTTCCTTTAGCAAAGAAATGTATCATGAAGATCTAATTAAATTTGTCTTCTCCTTTCTAATGTTTCTTGCAGCGTTTTTGTTTTGGCAGGCAGTGACGCGCTGTTTTGGCAATCTTTTGTTCTGTTGCCTCCTTTATGCTTTGTAATCTTCTGTCTACATTGCATTAGTCTCTGAAAAATCCCCATTGATGTGAAAATTTCATTAAAGTTTGACTGGAGCTAAACTAGCAATTTCTCAGAGGCCTCGTGTGAGTCTGGGTTCAAAGTTAAAAGAGAGGACAGTTGACTTTCTCTGACGGTTCAGGCCAGATCTCTTCTCCTCAAGTCATGACTCGTGACAGGACTGGCCTTGGGGGCCACGATTCAGACCCGAGCTCAGGATTTCAGAGACCGGATCACCTGTGGCTAGTCTCTGCTCTTTACTAACTGTCTGTTGGAGATAAGCTGTGTGTGATAAGATGTGTGCAGTGAAGGCTCAGAGCCATAGCTGCGAGGGAAATGTGGCTATGTATCACAGGAAGCAACGGCTGCTGGTGAGCTGATAGTAACTTAATAGCTTTATGATACAGGGAGGGGAAAATACTCGCTGTCTTACCTATTTCAGCCTAATGTCTGTACATACACCCCGACACACACACAAAAAAGGAGGGGGCGGTAAGTCTGCATGTTATCCGGCAACACTGTTAAAGGTCAGTTTAATCTCAACACAGGCTTATCAGACTCTCTTTGCAGTTAACAGAGATTTTTTTAAATCGCCTAACTAATTCTCACCTCACAATTAATATTTCCAAAACACATTCCTACGCGGGTGAAGATATGTTCAGCCGTGTGTGGCGATAGGTTTCCTGGGCTTAATGGCATTTGCG
Source organism: Enteromius trimaculatus (assembly GCA_032361065.1). Classification (NCBI taxonomy): domain Eukaryota; kingdom Metazoa; phylum Chordata; class Actinopteri; order Cypriniformes; family Cyprinidae; genus Enteromius; species Enteromius trimaculatus. The sequence goes on along the minus strand of JAUMHP010000055.1, from coordinate 5,170,319 downwards.
TGCAGGTCATTTTAATAAAGTCATCAATTACAACAGAGTTCAATTTAGTCTAGCCGCGAGCCACAGCAGTGCACAACCGTATTTTCAAGAACATTACAGTTGCTACTCTTATTTTCTTTTTTCGTTTTTTTTCATGCCAGCAGGGTAATTTGCTGAAAAATTACCTGTGTTGCCTTGTAATGTAAGCCAGTCTGTGTAATTTTAAAATGCAGTGACACAAACGCACAGTGCACTTGAGGTTTCTGATTGTGCGGCATGAGATGCAACGCTACTTTTCTTTCTTACCTCAGTGTTGATTTCATTTGATCTGATTTTTAATCTTAGTTTTCGTTTTAATAAAAATATCCTTTACATTTTGTCAACATTTCATCATGCCATGTTCATTCATTTTAGTTATTTGCCGTA
>JAUMHP010000055.1:5139429-5156074 GCA_032361065.1 Enteromius trimaculatus | reverse complement strand
GATGCTGTTATTGCCTTTAAAATACTAATTCACACAAATCAGAGACTTCAATAAAAATCCACTATGTTTGTGTGCGTCACTGTTGAGAGATTCTCAATGATTGTATTTTTTTTTTCATTAATTATTCATAAACATTTTGTATGTTTGTTTTATTCAAGTTTATTCAAGTAAAAATCATTTATTTATTAAATTAATATAGCTAAATAAAATAAAAAATAAAAATCAGTTAATGTAACATTTAGTTTGGGTCTTCAGTGTCTTTAATTACCAATACCAATTAATTAACAAAGTAGTTTAATATTCAGTAAGGTTATGGAAAGTCATCAAACTTTTTTGTGCAGTATACATTTTTAATTAAAAATATTTTTAATTAACCTAACTAAACATTTTAATTAGTGTAACCTTAGATTGTGTCTTCAGTGTCTATATTTATTTATATTTATCTAATATAATGTAAGGAAACAATAATATTTACACTTTTTGTTTACACACACTGGTGTGTGTAAATTTATTATGTGTATATAACGATGCACATACAGCACACATATTGTATATCAATATATAAATTTTCATGTAAATTACATAATATATAAATTTATTTAATATATAACATAACATAATTTCTTTTTACATGTATGCATGCATGTGTGGGTATTTATATTTACAAAATAAATACGCACAGTAAACATGCATATATTATGTAAACAAGATGATATGCATGTATGTACGTTTTAATTTCTACTTTACTGTAACTTGTTCAGTTGCTGCATTAAATGTTTAATTCTAATTAACTTGGCTGTACATTTCAACTTATTATATTAAACTTAAAAACTAAAAAAGTAAGAATGGAAAAAACACATGCTGACTTTGCTTATTGATCATACAATTTTTTTACAGTATACAGTATGAATGTTAAATTAGCCACCTTTCTGAAACTGACAGGTTGCCTCATATTTTGCCAACTCGCACTCAAAAGGCAAAGAGGAGGAAGAAAAAGCCCCCATTAGATGTCAGGAATATTAAAGAGGTGAGAGGTGCCTTGTGAGTGATGGGTAGACAGGCACTGAGTGACCCTGCCAATCAGGTGAGCAGTGATTTTAAAGAGGCCTTTTACTGTCACAACATTTACAGACAGTCTCTGTCTCTCTCTCCCCCATCTTACAAGTTTTTTTAGGCAGTATTCTGCCTTTTGTTTACAGCAGAGACTGTGAACATTGTGCCTTGCATTTAGCAGCGAAAGCATGTGAGCGTTGTGTCTGATGTTTATAAAACAAAACATAGACAAAGTCCAGCTTCTCTGTTAGTCGCTCATTTCATTTCATAGCAGATTAATTAAAAATAATCTGAATCGGGTGAAAACCCAATTGGATTTTAAGAGCCTGCCCAAGTTAATTAGTTTCCTCTCTGTAAAGCTTGCAGAATTAGAGATTATGTCTTTTCTCCCCCACATACACTCTACAGGAGAACAGGATGAGATGCATGTGGTTTGCATATGTGCTAGAGTTCTTGTTAGCAGCGATGCTAATTAACAGGAGATAAAGAAGCGGAGGTGAGAATCCTGGAACAGAAATAAACCTGTGAGTTTTCACAAGCAGCTGCTTTTTTTTTTTCTCCAAACAAGCGACAAGCTTTTCAAATCAGCTTGATGTCAAGTCCAGTTCAGTTCACTCTCCAAGTCATTACAGAATTGAAACCTGATGTGTTATGGAAGTCTTTCCTTTTTCTCTCACGCACATATACGCTCACACCTCACATCCATATTTTCTCTAATCTCTCAGAGTTACTGAAGTATCACATATACTTATGTAGGAATACAATTTTTCCAGTAGAATATTGTGCTTGTGACTGCAGGATTAACAATTCAATAGTTTTAATTCCACGTTTAGCATTACCTGTCATGAGTTATTTTCCTTTCGAATGGTTAATGCGTCTGAGCTGGATGCTTTACATCACACAAATGTTCTTTATGTCTGTGTATACCTGTGTGTTGGATTCTGACCATTAAAGAAGAGATAAAATACTAAAACTTTTGACCCTATCTACATCTGCAAAACATGCATTAGGTTTTATTGTGCAATGTTGTATGTTATAAATAATAATAATAATAATAATAATAAAATAAAATATTAATAAAATAGCTTTCTAATGTTTTTGGGGGGGGGGGAAATCATCAAGGCTGCATTTATTTGTTTAAAAATAAAGTAAAAACTTCTAAATATTATAACAGTTAAAATTAATTATGCTTTAAATGTATTTTAAAATGTGATTTATTTATGGCAAATTTAAAAATGTTCATCTGGCAGAAATCATTGCAATATTCTTATGTAGTGTTTAATGTATAATTATTATTGTGTTTAATATTTTGGTTGAAACCAAGGTATTTTTTTATTTCATTATTTACTGTATGTTTTTTTTGTTGTTTTTTTTATGTATCATTGTAAAAATTTTATGCATTAATAGATAAAAAAAAACAATCTTCATGAATGATAATGTGTATTGCATCAAAAACCTTTAGTCTGACAGTTTTATTCTGCATTGAAGATCCTGTTTCAGTTGAATTATGTCAGATTCCAAAAGTAAAACGGGTTGCAAGTTTCATGCCGACTTGGAAAGCTGTGCAGCTCATATTACAGAACCTCTATAGATTACATATCCTTATTCTTCGTGTTATAGGAGGAGGTAAGACAAATCCAATAAATTTGATACAGTATGCTTCTGACGAGTTATAAGACTGCTGGAAAAAGTAATTCAAGATGTGTTGTGGTGGTTTAGTCTGGTGATTTGAGGTCATTGCCAGCCTAACATCTTCTGGTAAAAGCTGGCTGACAAAGAGATCTACAGCTGTGTGCAACAAACTCTAAAAGTTATAAAAGTTAGGCAAACTGGGTTTTGCAATTAGGAATGTAGTATAACATGTGATGCAACTTTGCGTTGTCCATGGACTTCTTATTACTCACTGTTGCATTTACTCTCAGCGTGAGCTTAAATAAAAAGGCTCCACTATGAATCAGTATATCCCATCCAAATAAACATAGTCTACTTGGCCTGTGGAACAAAGGCTCATTGTGAAAATCATACTGTTGCAATTCCTTAGATTGATCAGCTGTGAACACTGATTGACAGCTACTCATCCTGTGAGCGATGGATATCGGAAAGTTTGTTTTGAAGATGGTGAGAGGCGCAGTCTGCATTTTTATGTTACAGTAGCTTAATAGCTCAGACCATAGGTTTTTAGCTGAGATCTGTTCTATTATTAGCTTACATAATAGGTGCTCTGCTGCCGAAATGATTTGCTTTCTATACTATAGGTGCTCAGAGCTCAAAACGCAGAAGCTTTATAGCTTAAATGATCATGGACCTGTAGCTCCCCGTAGTGCGCTCTCATATTTTAATCATTTCTTAGACTCGTTTCTGGAAATAAATCTTGTATGTTTTGAGTCATAGTAGCAAAACGCTTACTAAGGTACATTGATTTGCAATGCTCACCCTGGGACGAGGTGCATTGAAACACCATTGCTGAGTCAGTCATCTCAAACAGATTCAATCAAAGCCATCAATGCTTTGTAATTAGTTCACACCCCCTCAACCACCCCCCTGCCCATTCAGCAAAGGTGAATTAACCAGACGATCGGTTGAACATCTAAGATAATAAGCATTTACCGCTAGCTACACTGTGAATATCTCTTTTCATTAAGGACCATCCTAGGCAGCCGGGATGCCGATTTCTGTGATTATAATCGGAGAGTTGGTATCAGCTTCCTGTGCCCTTCCTGAAACTCCCCCCCGCTTTCTCCCTCTCTCACTTTCGTTTCGCTCCGCTCTTTCAGAAGGTCATCTCTGGAATTGGAAAGTGCACTCTGCGAGCCATCGAGATCCACGTCTGCGATATGCCAGCGTCTATCTAATCTTGTATCAGCCACTGTAACGAAGTACAAACACAAAGTCCTGAGATCAGATGGGGAGCTTGCAAGGCAGATTTTTTCCCCTCCTCAAGGACTCAATGTATGTCTGGGAGGCTGAGAAGACCTAATTACCTCCAGGCGCATACTTCCATTACATACAGAAAAGCTGAATTTCTCTTGTCCTTTTTTTAGTTTTGTGTGCTAGGTTTTATAAATCAGGCTTAAGTGAAATTTACCCAAAATGAAAATTCTATCATTTACTCACCCTCATGTCATTCCAAACATGTACGACACAAAATAAGGTATTCTGAAAATGTCTAAAAAGTCTTTCTTTTTTCTTTGTACGTACAATGAAAATTGTTTATACCTAACTGACTTTGGACTTTGTGTTTCACAAAAGTAAGTCAGTCATACTGGTTTGGAATTAAATGAAGGTGATCAAGTGATATTCCTTTATGGAAACCCTGTATAATAACTCTAGCTGTTTTTGGATGTCTACTAGAGGGTTCTCACATTCAAAAACATTCATATTAAGTGATTTGACTACAATGTGAGGGTCTCAAGATGCATTTTTAAAGTAATTTAAACTTAATTTGTTGTTGTGCGTTTTACATAAATTTATAATAAATGCTGCAGTAATATTAAAATGCTTTGTTAGGTGGTTTTTAGGTGGTTCAGGCCATTTACTTGCCAGCCCAAGTCAAAAGAGCCCACCCCACAATATAAAATTCTACATCTGATTGCTTTAAAAAGTAAAGTCGCATGATTTTGAGGGATCTTAATCGTGTAGCACGTTTCATTTGTTCAAATTGCTAACTTAAGCGATCTGAGCAGTAGTAATAGTGATGCTTTACACACTTGTTTGGTCTCCTTTTGGATCCTCCGCCTTCGTGAAGACATCTGTCTTGATTCTGTGACTGGCCTCTCTGGCTTTTACCTTGTTAAGCAAATGAGCGGTGCAGAAACCCGCTGCAGTTTGCTGCACTTACAAAACGACTGTGAGTAATTGTATGCGATCTAAATAAAAGCCCTCTCTCTTTATTTCTCCTTCTGTTTGTCTCTAACTCTCTCGTTTCCCTCTCTCTTTTCTCAATGATAAGGCCACAACATAGTCCGAGCTCTTAAATGAAAGGTACTTATTGTAATTGAACATCTGAAATAGTGTTTTATTTACAACAGAGGGGTGGTAAAGAGGAATTAGCATCTCTCTTGCACAAAGGCAAGCCCTGCTTGTTTTTCATGGACTTGCTTATGTAAAGCTTTAGAAGATTGTGCTGAGCAGATTCATGTTAATGACGGTCAAGGTCGAACTGACTAGATAAACATACAAAGTCATGATAAAATAACCCTGACTAGCAGATTTCGTTTTAAATAAGCTCTGGGCCGTTAAAAACATGCTAATTCAGCTAATGCTAACATGTTATGATCACATTATGAATATGTTGTGTTTTAAAATATACTCTTTTTTTTCTTTTGAAATGAAATATTTAATGTGATTACGAAGTTAGCAATGAACTACCTTCAAAGTGCTAAGCAGAAAATGAATGTCATTGCTGCAAAAGGAGACCGGCATTTATCACCGCAGATGATGCGAAACAAACCAACCAAGCTTCACTAATGTACGGACAACGGCACTAACAGCAGTTAGCATGCTGCTTGTTAGCCGCTTCCAGCCTGCATTAGCGAGGATGCATAATGTCAGACAGGAGTGTTTCCACAGATAGCCTCCAACAAAACAGAGAAAAATACCTGTGACTTTTCCAGCTTGATTATAATGCTGCTGTTTGCTCCCCCTCAACTAATCAAATCCATTGTACTGCAGTCAATACGATTCCACGGTCGTCAATGTGATTATGCTAATTTAGTGGCGAAATGTCACATTTATTCACGCGCAACAGCACCCGGGCGAGGCAAAGTCACTCCAACATTTAGATATCTGAAATTCCGGTCAAACTTTATGCACGGAAGTGATTATGTGAAATTGAAGGTTTGGGGAGCAGATAGCTTGAAGATGATATTTAGTGGACAAAAATAGCAATGAAGTTGATTGAAATGGGAGGTAATTATATCTGTCTTGAAATGCAAGTCAGATTGAATCCTGTTTGTCATTTATTTTAAACGGTTTCTCAGCCCGTCTTGTTTGGACGAGGCAAATTCGTCTGGGAGGAGCGGGGGTCTTATCATAAATAAACCATACAGAGGATTGTAGTGACAGAGAAAGAGAGATGGATGGAAAGAGAGAGGGAGGGTGGAGGAGGAGAGGCCTTGAGTGTGATGCATTACAAGCCAGTCCACTGCCCTCCACCTGAAGCACTAGCCAATATTTAATCCCAATAGTCTATTATCCAAGAGGGACACACACACACAGAAACACACTCCCACCCTCCATCTGCTTTCCCATCACCGCTGTCCACACAAGGACAGCAATGAGAGGCCATCATCCTGTGAGACTGTGTGCTCTCTAGATAAGGAATCGCACACACTCAATATGTCCTCTCAGCTTGACAGTAGTACCCTCATTAGCTAGTGTGCTTTCAGATAGCTAATATGTGGATAAAAAGTCATTACATATGTTTTCAAATTATTTTATATGCTAATGTGGCTTAAATTAAAACTATTTCATCTGCTTATACCGTTTATACAAGTACAAAATTGTTCCTGGGGAAGTGCAAAAGCTAAAATTTTACTAACCCCAAAAGTGCATATTAGTACTGCAACATTGCATATGTGACCCTGCACAAGTATATTTGTTGCATGTTTTTTCATGAACATGTTTTTAAACATGTAACATATACATGTAACCCCTTATTGTATTGTGTCTTGGAATGTTGGTTTTTATCTATGTTTATATGGATTTTTATTATGCAATGAAATGTTGAACACTGTGTGTGTGGGCTCCAGACTCCAAGACAAATATCCCCATTGGGCACAGTAAAGTGAATTAAATTGAATGTAATTGAATTTAAGGCATTTTTGTCCAAATGGAATTTTTTTGCACCCTCAGATTTCAAATTTTCTAATAGTTGTATCTCAGCCAGATATTCTTCTGTCAGTTGAGAGCTTATTTATTCAGTTCAAAAACTAACCTTATGACTGGTTTTGTGGTTTAGGATCATTTTAGTACACTGAAAGTGTGCCACCCCAGTGACTAGTGATTTGATTTTTTTAAAACTTTGATCCCAATTACAGTTACAGCATGCAAGCATAAGTGTTTGTAGTTCCATACAGCACTGTATGGCTGCCTGTAAGGCATTGTGTGATATGCATGATGAGAGGGTAAGGAGGCCATTGGAAAGGTTTTCTTGTGATGCTTCATCTCCACACGTTTTATTTATGATGTGTGTGACAACAGTATTGGTTTCCATGCTGACCCTGTCCCTCTACCTGTCAAGTGTAATGTACACATTTATTGTTAGTGGTCCATGGAGAATGATGTTTTTCCCCACAGTGTGTGTAGTAATGTCATCTTCCACTTGACTTTTTGGACTCAACCATCGATGCCTGAGGTTGCACTAAATTTTTTAAAGTGTTAAGGATATCTTGTACAAAAACATTATTAGGACTGGAAATCTATTGTAGTTATATTGTCTATATTTTGTACTGAACTCTAAATTAATTCAGTGAAAGATTCATAATGCCGATTCAGAGTTGTTTTTGAATGATTCTTTAAAAGAACTTGTTCATAAGAGGCATTTGTTGTGATTCAGACTACATTGTATGGTTTTGATTCACTATAAAGAACCAGTTCTTACAGTATAGTCTTTATTTATGACTTAAACTACTTTGGTTGAGCGGTATGTTATTGATTCACTATAAAGAACTAGTTACTAAGAGTTAGTTGTTTATGACTCATACATTGGTAATGGTGTATGTCATTTTGTGCAGCCCTTGAGATCAACACATTAGAAAGATGTTTTCTTGTCATTGTTTTGTATTTAATTAGTCATCATGCACCCAACCCCCAAGCATCATGATGGCTTTTTCTTCAGAAAATCTAAAGTTTTGAATACCAAATAACATATTTGTAAACCTGAAATTCCTTATTTTACTCTCTAGTCTTTCTTGATCACTCTCTTACTTCTTACGATGCACATTGCGCCCAGGCTGCAGTATAACGTCTTAATTGCGCCTGCTGCAGCCTCTTGCAAAAGTGCAAGTGAAACTTTGTGAAATTATGATTGCCTTTAATTATGCTGCATAATCACTGATATCCAGTCATGTATGCCATCTGCCTCTCAGCGGGCTATCTCTGCCAGCGCTGAAGTTATTGATGCCCTGTCACACCCAGGTACATCTTAATAACCCGTAAAGAAGCTCTGATCGCAGTGCCACCACACTGAGCTTCCATCTTCCTCCTCACTCATCACTTTATTATGTAACAAATCAGCCTTTCTGAAGGGAATGTGAACCGTGGGACGCTCTTCCTCGCATTAAAGCGGCAACAGACGTGCACGTCTTGGTCTTTCACAGGGGGCTATTGATGAAGCAAACATTCAATCTATACAGTCATGTGTTAGATCTGACTGGAGACTTGTAGTTTTTTGTCTATGGAGAGTGCATGTACACTTACTCTTCAGGAGATTTATAAATTCCAGGAACAGGTTTATGCTTTAATAACTAATGGTAAGGGAATACATAATTATTTTAATATTAATCATCATCAAACTCTGTTATTGTTTGTTTTTGTAGCATATTTTGCTTTAGCATATGTGTCATTATGCTTTTTTCCCATCACCCTCAAATCACCTTGTAGCCCAGCTGGACTCTTTCATGAGTTCCTGCTATAAGGAATTAAGTTTTCAGATCAATTTTTGCACTGTGACTCGCCTTATTTGAATTGATGAACAACTACAACTGAAAATCCATTCAGTTTATGGTTCATTTTCACCTCTGACCTCTAATGTTTCTCTAGAGGTTGAGTAGGTCATACTCAAGGCCTTAAACTGGAATTGCCAGCTGTCACCTCTGAGCTGTGGGCTAGCTTATAGAGCTGTTTAAGATGCAAAATTATTGATTTTAGTAAAACACTTGTGTGATATTTTCTGAATCTATATTACATTTCAGAAAATGGTTGTACAGGACATTTTTTTTAACCCAGCAGTGAATTTGCTGCTGAGGTCTATAATGGTACCAAAAATTATATACTTTAAAAGCCTTTAAAAGACTTTTAAAGAATCATATTAACTTATTATAACTTTAATGTAATGAATAAACACACAACGGGTGTAATACAGTATGTTTAACTAAAAGTAAAAATTATATACAATTATAATATATAAATACAATTAAATAATTATATAAATATAGGAAATGTGTATATATATATAAAAAGATATACAAATATATATAAAAATATATATCATAATAATTTTATATAATTTTTTCTACATTCAATATATTTAATTTAATAAATAAAATATATATAAAATGGTTTCTAGTTTGAGTTTTAACCTTCTATCCCTTTCTCTTCTACCTTTTTGACAATCTCCCTCAGCTGCCTGGTGTTGGATCACTGTTACTTCCAGTGAGGTCTCTAAATAAGGTTAAAGTGAACAGTCCTTTACAGTGAACCAGCAGAATACCTCTAACACAAGCTGAAAGTCTTAAAATCAACATAGACATGCTGTTTAGTTTGTGTGTGTGTGTGTATGTGTGAGCACGTACGTGTGTGTGTGTGTGTTCCGTCGTCTGCTCTTGGCTCATCTGCAGTGGCTCTCTCATCCACACTCCCAGCCTCTCAGAGTGACGAATGGCCCATCTTCTCCATTGTGTTTGACTCCAGGTGGATATTTCTTCATTCTCTGTCAGCCAGGCTGAAGCAATACTTCTTTAACCTCACCAGCTAATGAAGTAGCAGATGCCGGCAGTTTTCTCTCCTCTCTGCTTTGTCTTTTCGCCTGTTTCTCTGTCTCAGTACGAGGCTCTTCATTCCCAATCCGATGCTAGCTGCCTCCCAACTGGCTGTTTGTTCCAGCAGAAGTAGATGAAATCAGGTGGAACTGGCAGAGAGTGATGGAAACGCCATTTAGCTGAAGGAACGCACACACACACGGATGCAACACAGCCATATACATGCATGCGTTGCTAATGCCATCTTATATACCTTATAATCTTATAATCATATACACACATGACACACATGTTCAATCTGAACATACGAAACATTATCACTTAGCCTTATATTTCATCTCTTGCTTTCCTGAAAAACAACTTGAGACAAACAAAGAAACAGATAAAAGTCTGCCAGTGTTGTTGTTGTTTTTTTTTTTTTTTTTTTTTACTTTTGATTTATTTGTTTTTCATTTTATACCTCCTCCTCCTCCTCTTGCCGACGGGCGATTTCACATAATGTTGATTTGCACAGTCCGAATGCTCTGCTATGATGAATTCCTGTGTTTTTCCCTTGTTTGATGGATCACACACAGCAGAGGTGAGACAGTGTCTCTCTTTCACTTGTTCTTTTTCTCCTTCTCTTTCTCTTTCCAAACTGTCACCTTCTAACTGCTGTACTTATCTCTGCCATTCAAACACGCCTCGTTTCTCTAACCTTAAAATCCACACCTCACTTCTCTGTCTTTCCTCTCCTGTCTTAATTATCTTATCCAACCCAGAAATCTCAGCGTGATTAATGACAGATCTGAGAGCTTGGGAGGTGGCGAGGCTGGCGGAGATGTTTGGTGGGTGGAATAACAGGGTTTTTTGTGTGGGGGGATGAAGAGGGGGGTGTAATTATTTCTGATATATATTGATTTTTTTCCCCTATTGAGTTACTGGTCTCTGAGCTTAAGTCATTTGTAATGGGTACGCTCTGCTGTTACAGTAGAGAAATCCTATTTAGTGATGGCAAGCTAATGTGATCAGCCGCATTTGAAGCTGCTGTTTTTGGGCCTCTGAAATTACATCTCCCTCAGAAGCCTCTTCCCGTTTAGATTAGATTAGAGGAGCGAACCACCCTGCTGCCTCAGCCCGCTTCCTGCTGCAGACGCACGACCTTCACGTGGCATGGACGTCCTCTCCTTATCTCTCACACAGAGACGGAGAAATTCTGTAGGATATGAATAAAAGTGGTCCAAAGCTTCTCTCTTGATGAAAATGACTGATGGAACGATAAAACGCTTCTGTAATAAATACACCAGAGGAACATTTAATTGCTCAGAGGAGACTCTTTCATAGCTCAGTTAAGTTCATCTTAGGGTTTACTTTTTCCAAAATTCCTTATGAGAAAGAAAAGATTGTGTGTTTACATCCAATCTCATGCTAAATAAGCCAAACAGTATGCAATGTGCTTTAGACCGTCAATAGTGTTTCCCACCCCTTGAGAAAAATCATTATTTTATTAAGAAAAAGTAAGAAATTATTGCTTTTATTTGTCAAGGGAGCATTAAAGTAACTTCTATATGAAAAAAATATCAAGGTTTCAACATAAACATTAAGCTGCACATATTAGTCATGTCAAAAAATGACCACTCAGCACATTAGAATGTTTCAGAAAGATTTATGTCACACAAAAACTGTAAAATATTTAGAAATATTTTAAATAGAAAATAGCTTTTTGAAATTGCAACAGTATTTCATAGTATTACGGGTTTTTATTATTTTTATAGCAAATAAATACAGACTTCTTTTAAAAATATTAAAAAGTTTACTGGCAGTAGTTTAAGTGCATTAAGTAGTAAACTCATGGAAAATACAAGTAAATTATTAATACTGATTAAAATGCTGTTCACATTGACAGCGATTTTCAGTGTCATAGCAACATCAGTGATTTTGTAAATAAATATAAATAGCATAACTCTGATAAATTGGTCTTGGAAATATCTGACAGAAGTGTTTGAGCTAAAATCGGCAAATAAATTGGCAAATATGGATGAAGACTGAGACGTTGAGATCTAAACTCTGTAAGACACTTGTTACTGAGCTCTGTTTTGTCACTGAGAAAATTCCGAAAATTCCAATGTTGTCTCGCAGAACCAATTAAGATATTAAAAGAGATCTCATACATCTTGTTTCTATTCAGAAAGACATAACCACTTGTTAAAGTAGCCCTGCTTGCTCTCATAGTCAATCAGCTCTATTTCTACAGGCCTCCCATTGAGAAAGATGATTACAAGAGAACTGTGTGTGTATGTATGCTGCAATTAATTTCAGCAAGATTGTTTTCTAGCAAAACTGTTTATTTAATAGGTTTTGAAACGAGTCTTTATTGTATATCAACTCTGAATTACAACAAAAGTGCCATTTTGTTCGTCGCAGTTCATGTAATTTGATGTTACTTTCAATAACAAAAATAAATCTCCGGTGGGCACATATCTAAAGGCTGTTAGTATTGTAGCCTTGATGCACACAGCTTCAGAAATTATTGCAGTGCTTAAAATTCAAAGTGAATCCTTATTCATTTAGGCAAAAGGTACAGAGACTGTCGCACAGAGAACTAATAAACACGTAGAGATGAAAGTGCTGTCAGTGTCTACAGTCTCCGAGCAGCACGGCATATTGCAGGAACAATCACACGTGTGTTTTCACACACTCTGCGAGCTCCCGTGTCGCTGCTGCCAAACTCTGTAGCAGTGGCGTATTGTGTCAGAAAGTCCGAAGTCAGGGAACATATTTGTTTCCGCCCTGCCCATGTTCTCTTGGGAGCGCTGTTGCGATAGTGCTCTGATCTGTGGGAGGGAGAGCTTGGAGATCGTGTGAGCTAGCAGAAGCCGTGGGATTGAGACCTTAGTTGGGAGATGGTGATCTTAGTAACATTGACAGTGGTATTCGGTATCAGTGTTGGGCTGGTTGATAGAATGCTACGTTTTGATTAGGGTGTTGTTAGGAGACTGCTTAGGATTGTTTTGTATGGTCGTGTGTCATTTGTCATTTTGATTTTTTGGGGGGGGGCTCGCATAATGTGATTTATTTATTTTTTGTTATTGTTGTTGTACTGTACGTGTTGCTGGAGCTGCTTTTGTTGTTATCAGATCGCATGCTAAGTGACCTAAGCATGTTTTAGTTACGTTGCATGTGTAAACGGTTCGAAAAAAAACTGATCGCCTAGAGAGCTACAGATTTGAAAATGAGGTGAGTGCTGTATAAGGAGTTAGCTGTGCAAAGTTGAAGAGGTGTTAAGTGTGTTGAAGTGTGGAGTGAGAAGTGTTTGGCATCTGCTTAATACATTCGTCTGTGTACTCAGGCAGAAGCGCGCTGTATAGATAACTGGGAAGTTGATGAATTACACAGCTTTGACATAACTATAAATACAAAGTTCACTTGTGAACATGCTTGTTTGAATTTGTAATTTAAGTTTTTTTTTCATTACATCTTAATAACCTGATTTTTATCATCACTATTATTTTTTTTCCCCAAAATTTCCTGTAAATTGCCAGAATTTGAATTTGATTATTAGTCATGATTGTTATCTAGTTGGCATGAAATACTTTTGTGAATGAAATACTTTTTTGTTAGTTACCATACTCCATCAAAAATGGTTTTAAACAGGATTTTTTTATTATTATATATGTATTTTTATGATTATTTTCTAAACATTTAGATTTAATAAATACATATTAATAGAGAGACTATATTAAATATTTAAACTTAAAATAATTCTATTATTATAAAATTATTTATTATGTATCAGTGCCTTTTAAAAAACCTAGTGAAAATGTGATTTAAAGTATTATAAGTATTTTTGTATTATTTTAAACAAAAAAGTAAAATTTTGTTTATATCCCTTTTATCCCTAAAGTTACCTGTTAACACACAAACAAACTGTTATCATATATAATTTGACTATTATAACTGATTTCTGTTTATTTTAATTAATTTATTTTATTAATTTAATTATTTTCTAATGTGAATATGAACTACTTTGTTTTATTTTTACTTAAATGTGCCAATTAATTTTTAAAAGCACAAATATACCATGTAAATTCGAATGGGCTAATAAAAGCCACATCTAATAATTCTAAAATAATCATATATTAATTGCTTAAAAGACTTTTATATAAAGCATAGAATGTCACCCTGACACTGGGACACTGCTGGCACTGGATGTGATGTGTGTTAACTTTGCTTTCATAGTATTGTATGATAAGTGAGGTGACTCCAAGGTGACTGTATTCTGTGTGTTTCATATGTTCCACAGGTAAAGGTGTTGGTAAGGTTACTGGTATTCTATATATACCATAGGTGACTATGTTCCATGTGTCCTATAGATGACTTTGGTTCACGTTGTATGTGTATGTGACACAGTTTTTTTTTTTTTACCTCATATGGTGAGGCTTCAAATGGTTATACTGCACCGGTGGTATATTAATGTCCGTATGTTGTATGATCCAGCGTGAGGTTTCATGGGAGAGTGTCCCGTGTGTGGTGCGGTAAGGTGACTGTTCTCTGGTAAGTGTGCAGAAGGGCTGGGACAGGGAGAGAGAGGCGGGGGGAGGTGACAGCTGAGTGCTTGCCCTTGAGTTCCCCAGACACCAGCAGAGAGCGGGAGGAGTGAGGGGGGTTGAGAGAAAGAGAGAGAGAGAGGTGAATGGAGGGAAAGAGAGGGCTGCTCATATTCTGCTGATACAGCAGACTGCCCCCACCCACCTCCATCCAAACACTGCATTGCTTCCCCCCCACCCTCTCTCTCTTTCTCTCTCTTTATCCCTTTTTATAGAGGAATAACCGGTCACCTTCTTAGCTCTTATATTTAATGCTGCACAGTTGGGTTTGACAGTGTGACCGTTATTATAATCTTCATTCTTAGATTTACAAATTTCATTAGAGAGGTTAAATTGCAATATTTTTATTTCTTTACATTTTTCAAATTTTTTTGGTCCCATCATAGGACACTTTGATATGTCAACTACCCATATACTGTATATGGACACATATTCAGAAATAATATTAAAAATTAAAAACCAACAAATCATTTGTTGAAAATGAAATGAAAGCTACACATTGTATATACAGTATATATAATGTGAAATTTTCATTTATTTACATATTTACTTTGAATGCAAAGAAAACCAATATTCATAACAAATGATTTGTTGGTTTTTCATTCAGTTGTTTAACATTTTTAATATTACTCTAAAATTTGTAAAATATTGGCCAGAGAGAATGCGCAACATTGCTCATTTATATTGTGCACATTATGTGTATTATCCTTAGGCAGCCTGCCTTAACTGTGTGTCATGGAGTGGCATATTGCCTGTAAATGTGCAAAAATGGCCATAATGCGTCATCATTTTGGATGAAAAAGAGAAAACCTTAATGCATGTTTGGATTTGTGGAAGAAAATCCACCTTGGCCTCAATCAAGTATACCAAGCATTTCCATTAAGGTTTTCTTACACACAATTTCAAAATTCACATAAAAATAGTTACATGGACACCCAGCGAGTGACCGCTTAGATGAATTCTCCTATTAATTTTCTCCATGGAGATTATAAGGAAATATATGCTTTAAGTCATCGAGTAATTTTTTATAAGCAAAAATAAACATTTCAGAAAATAAAAATTAGAGGATAGAAAGACTGTGGTAGTAGGGATGTCAGGGATTCCATCAGGGATTAGGAAGAGAGAAAAAAAAGTCTAAGGAAGTTGAAATCTATTGTATGTTTTACACTATACACTATCTGCTGCATTTTTACTGTGTATCTACAGTATCATAGCACCCAGCTCTACTGCACAGAGAGGAAGATATTGAATCAGAAGAGAGAGAGAGCGAGAAGGAGAAAGGAAGTGACAGATGGGCGGTTAGGGGTCTCTCTTTATATGTGGATGGCTGTTAGCAGACAGATGCAGGGCAGAAATAGACAGAAACAGCAGGCAGGGAGCTAACAGAAGTGATGTTGGCTCATAGAAGAGCAGCTAACACACATCCACTGTGTTTGTGTGTGTGTATGTTTACTCCATGTAAAGCTTGATAACAGCCTGCACGTAAACAGGTGTAAACACAAACAGTGCCACTTAGGACTCATTAGCACGCTGGTCACCTCTCTTGCACACTATGACAACGAGGCATGCAGACAAACAAAAGAAACGGAAATGGAAATGTAGCCGTCAGCTTATTCGCCATGGAGATAGTAATTTATTATCTTTCTTTATGAATCTGAAAAACTGCAGTGCATCTTGTAGCTCATTGTCTTTGATGTCAGATGTTTTCATGTAGGTGCTGTGGCCTAGCGTATGATTCTTTTTACACTTGTGAGTAGACAGGCGAGTAGGTGGTACCTAATTATATAAAAATGTTATATAAAATAATATATTTACACTATGTTTAATATTTGAAATTATTATTATATTTATTTTATTATTATATTTGGATTTAAATTATATTATTGTTATTTAATTATGTAAATTAAATTATTTAAAATAATTAATGTTTATTATTTAAATATGTGTGTGTATGTTACCTTGTTGTTGTATAATTTGATATATATTTTTAATCATTCTAATACTATTAATTATTATGTGTGTTTATGGGTTAGTGTGTGTATATGCATGTTTAATTCCAATTAATTGCATCCAAAATAATAGTTTTTGGGCACATAATATGTTTGTGTACTTGTGTATATAAATACAGTCAAATGCATGTATATGTTAAAAAAAAAAGTTATATAGTGTTTATAACCACACATACATACACATATATTATATAAACCAAACTTTTATTTATTTATTTTTTTTTCACTCTTTATTTTCATTTTCATTGAGAAAACCTGCATACATACAGTACCGCCTAACCCTTACAAGAAAGAGATG
>JAUMHP010000055.1:5120065-5132687 GCA_032361065.1 Enteromius trimaculatus | reverse complement strand
TATATATATTTATATATAAACAAATAGAAAAGGTGTATATGAGGTGCCTCCCAGGTCTTTGAAATGAAGTGACATGTGGCCATGCCCATCCAAGTGCACACTCACCATGACCACACACCTGGAGCAGTTGGCGGCAATATTGCTGGAGCACCTGGGGAGCAGTTGAGGGTTTGGTGCCTTGCTCAAGGGTCTCACCACAGTTGTGGGATTGAAGGTTGGAAATCACTGGTCATCCTCCTCTGACAACTCTTGCTGGACCTGAGACTCAAGCTCACAACCTTCGGTTTACAATTCAGACTCTTTAACCATCTAGCCATGACTGTCCCTTTCACATAAATACAATTAGAAATTATATTAAAGGAACCATATGTAATAAATATATTGTAATAATCATAAAATGTCTCTGTTATGATCAGCAGGCATTAGTACTTATATCTCTGACAGTATTAGTACAGCCTGGATATTCTCGTTTAAAAAGCGCAGTTGCAGACCTCAACTGATGTTTATGTTGTCATGTTTTGTTTTGGCTTGAAGCGCCACCCAATCACAAAGTCAATAGTGTTTCAGGCATCCAGATTGCCTGATCTTCATTAAAGGGACAGAACTGCAGCAGCTACTAAAAAATGTCTAACATTTCGAGTACGAAACCTAAAAGACCTCACTACATGTATGAATCCGGAAAACGGCGTGACAAAGTTCGAAATAAGACAAGGGTTTGCATTGGAGAAGCGTCTGAACGATGGAGACGGATAAAAGCAGCTTATCTGGCAACCTCTAGTCAACTGGGAGGGGGAGGGGAGACAACGCTCAACAGTATTTTGAAAGTGATTGCAGTACCAGTTTTGGCCATTTCTTACATACGGTTCCTAAAGATGTTTTGCTCTTCCAAGCTTAATAATGAGTGAATGGGCGGTCGAGATTTTGAACTGAAAAGTGCTAAAAATGGCTCTGGGGGGTTGATAGAGGCCTTATTAAGTGAAATTATGCATTTGTGTATTAAAAACAAATCCAAATGTAAAACATTTTAAACCTCAATCTGCAGCTTCCACTGTCATGTGTGTGTTCTTGAGATGATGTAGGTGTAGCATAAGCTTTGGTGAGAATATGCTAGCTTCCCAAGAACCAAGTTTTGTTTACAGCAAAGCAAAACCAGTCTCTTCTTGGCTAATATCGAAATCCTCTGGCATTTTTCTTAACAAATCCTCATTTTGTACTTCTAATTCATGACCAGTGTATTATATTGCTCTCTCCTCGTCAGTTTTTACTGGAGCTTATGCAATTCCTACAGTACGTCCCAAGTCATCCATTGGAACACCACTCTCTCGTGAACGGAATTAGGGATTCGGATGGCGTTTGAACCCTTGGATTGATGTGGGGCATTTTTTTTAATGATGCATTGATGCCCTTTTAAAGCTAGAAAGAGAGCCAGAAGATTTATAGCATAACTTGTACTCATCTGAAAGAAGATGGATAGCTTAAGGGTGAATAAATCATGGGGTAATTTTCATTTTTAGGTGAATTGCACTTTTAAAAATATATTTTAACATCCAAAATATATATTTTTTTCAATAGGCACAAGCAGTTTTTGATGGTTAGAAATACAATATATAGTGAATAGAATTCATATTGACAATGTTTGTTTGGTGTCGTAAGATTGTTTTTAATGTTAAAGTCTCTTATGGACATAGGGGCTGCATATATTTGATCAAAAAACAGTAATATTGTGAAATAGTATCACATTTAAAATAACTGTTTTATATTTTACTAATTAGAATATTTAATAAAACGTTTTGTGGTGGAACTGTGATGCACAGAGGTAAGACTTTTCACCTTCATGGCACATTCCATCAAAACACCTCCATCCCAAAAGATACAGCTTCTGTGCATAACTGCCGCAGTCTCATTTTCCTTAATGCTACTGAATGCCTCATTTGGCCAATGAGAGCTTTCCCGACCAATAAACCAGCTGTCGTATCTGATAACTAGTAGATGTACATCTCGCCTGCAGGGGCGGGTGGTTTTTGAACCCAGCCGGACACACCACTGCAGATACGGATCTGGCACTGCAAGCTAAATGTGCTCCAAAAAAGGTCTCTGGTATAAATAACTAATGGATGGAAGAGATGGATTATATTTATCCAGCTCAATACAGCAGGAGTAGATCAGTCTGCCCTGACTCACACACCTAATGATATCTGGCTTCAGCCCATTACGGACCACAGGCAGTCATCTTATAAAAATACCCAGACATGGTGAGCTCAGACTGGGGTAGAGAGAGGCAGCCGCCCCTGTGGCCTGCTGGGGCTCAGGATTGTCTGAGTCAGCTTCTCTGCTGTTCTATGAAAGTCACCTTTCTCCTCCTCACACTAGGAAGGGAAGCAGACTTTGAGAGGAAGAGCGAGGTGGTGTAACATTGGAATAATTGTGCTTTTATGTCGGCCTGTGTAGCAGGACGATTTCCCATGTGGTGTGGCCGTTTAGAAAGGTGAGGATAAGGGTGGCCGTAGCTTGTGTGGGCTGTTTGTTTTCTTCTGGCCCAGAAGTGTCTAGTTTCATATTGTTGGCTATGAGCTGTTTATGTTCTTGAGAATTCCTGGTACATAATTCATCAGTTAATATTATACCTAAAGAAAAAAAGGCCTTTTCTTTGGAACGTTTTATCAAAATGTAAACATGCTCTTTCTCCAAAATGATTTTTTGTTCTGGTTTGGATCACCTACAGCTACAGTAGTTGAATAGTTAAGGTTAGTAAAGGTTAAGGCTATTAATATTAAGACTATAATATAGTTATCATATTTCTGTAATTTTTATTATATTTTATTTTATTTTACATTTTTATAAATGTGTATATTATAAAACACCCCATGTGTGAGTCCACCCATCTACATGACACTTACTTATTTCATTATTTCTTTATGTATTCTTCAAGTCTGCACTCATATATTCAGAACTCAACTTCAGTTTGCTCTGGTTTGAATGTGACTGATAAGAATACTTTATTCTGAGAGTCAACACTTTTCGCTATAATCCCTTGACAAAGCTTTGACATCTCTGCAAGATGTTCTTCACTTAAATTGTAACACTAAATTATGTGTTTTGTGCGCACAGGGCAGTTGACTCGGTAAAGTCGTTTTAATCAAGACTTCATAGAGACATGATTTGAGTCCCTGCCGCTTGGAAGATATAAAAGTCTGCAGCCCTACCATTCTCTCTCTCGGTGTCTCACGCTTCTGTGCATTCTCTCTCTGATTGCCATAAGAATGACTGTGATTGGATTGTCACTGATTAAAATGGTGTTGAATTGCAAAAGTAAGAGTCCCGCAGAACAAAGCACATTTTTGCACGTGTCTGAAATAGGTGTTATGTGCTATTTACAGATCAAGTAAACTTACTAAAGTCACACTAGCACAGAAGTGACTTGTTTTTGCCATTGTCTTTCACTACAAAATACAGCAGGCAGACAGTAGGTCAATTATGGCCTAGAGAAGGAAAAAATTAGGAAATAATTGATAATTGTTGCTTTATATAGTAAATCATAAATAAATACAGTTGGGTAGTTTATGTATCAGTGTGTGCTATGGTGTGACAGCAAAATTGAAGATAAACCTCTCTCATGCTATTTGTAACTCTATGAATGTGAAGCTTTTTAAAGGTTATTCAAAAAACATATTTTGAATTTATACCAAAGTCTTCCGTCTTGAAAAAATCTCAGAGAGGTTCTTTGCTGTATTCATATCAGAGCAGATATGAATGAGTTTTCAGTGTGTGGCTTCATGAATCTGATTTACTAAATGAGATTGTTGCTACTCTTGCATTAGTAAATGAATTGCTGCAGCTGCCGAAATTCCTCTGATGATAAATTCTCTCCGTTCTCTCTTTGTCAGTGGGAAATGCACTGCTTATATTTTCTGTCTGACAGAAACCTTGATGAGACGTCCTCGGTGATAGTCCAAGAGCAGATTGTAATATACATTTGTATGTATCTTTGACTTTTTGTTTGCTCATGTGCATGATGTTGCACATTGAAGGCCAAAAAAAAAACACATAGCAATGTCAAAAAAGTGTTGTAAACCATATAGTCCATTGGCCAGAGAAAAGAGATGGTCCACATCGGCAGGTTACAGTCAGTATGTGCACAATGTTAATGCGAGTTCTAGAACATCACTCTTTTTCTGTTTTTCCTCTTCAGAGAAGCTAACTTGACTTTGTCCCCGTGGCTCCTTTGAAGGTGTTTTCATTTAATCTTTTCTGTAAAAAGATTTTGGCCTGAGGTCACAGATCACATCAGGGTTGTTTTCCGACTCACTGACCATTTAATCAAGCTAAAGTCCATCGCCACGGCCCCCCTCGCTCTCTGCTTTTGTTCGCCCCTCTCAAAGGTGAAGTCGCTCTTCTCGAAACACACCTCATGGTCCCGTTTCACGCTGCTCTTCAGCTCCATTGACCAATGGATCACCTTGACCCAAACTCTGGAGAACTCTCGCAACAACAGAAGCTTGTATCTCTTCCACCCTCTCGGGTTTGAGTGAGCTGGCTGGAAGATGTTTCTTTTAATCAGAAGGTCGATATACCAAATCTCTAAGAAATTGTGTGTTCTATTTTTCCATTTACTTTGAATGAGGCCCTTTGAGATGCAGTAGCGTTCTTTCTTAATGGCTTGTGCTACGCAAAGTACTTTTCATTCTCTATTTCCTTAGTAAACCATCTATGCATATTTGAGAAGCACTAAAGAAACAGGAAGCATTTTCTCCTCCCTTTTAAATGTTAATAAGTCTGTTTATTTTGCGATTCTAATCAGGGCTGTCAATGTGGTCTGTGAATTTCAGTGGCACTTCAATCCTAACTGTGCACGATTATGTGGTTAGTGGCTGTTTAATTATTTTCATTTAGCATTGTTCTTCAGATCTGCAACCCACTTTGCGTGGTGAATCACTGAGTATATGTGAATAAATATGTTCATCCAGTTCTTTGAAGCTTCCATTCATGTATGCTTTGATCACTGTAAAACATCACAGTCGAATGTACTAAATAAAACAAGTTTTTCATTTCACTTAAATATTACTGAAAGTTCATTGCACTTAATAGAAAACAGTTATGTGAAGAGATGAAGCAGACTAATAGAAGGTTTCTTGTTTTAATGGTTTTAATCAACGCAGTGATACACAAAGTGTAATAAGTTCATAGTATTCCTAACCATTGGTTTCTAAACTTACATGAACTGAGGCAACTGTTTCCTCAAAGCTATCCAAAGGACAGCTCAACAGCTTTTATTCTAACACAGCATTCATAGTTTCATAGCTTCATATCACAGCTTTTCCCAGCATAAAGTTTCCTCAGGTAAGGCTGGATTTAAATGAACCGAGGGCCCCATCAGAGCATTAATAGCATTTAGAGATAATGGCGAAACAAATTCTGGATGAACGCTATTGGGAAATATACGCAGGGGGAATTTGAAGACATATTACCCACTACCTTAAAAAAACAGTAAGCTACATTTACAATTAAATAGGTTTTTGGAGAAGAGAATGGAATAAAAAAACACTAGACCTTGAAATGCTAATGTAAATTGATGTGATTTATTTTCCTAATGTATTTATGATTTTATCTGGCTCATTTAATTAAGTATTGAATTTACGAATCAAGTGTGCAATTGCAGGCTACTTTGGATGCTGCAATTGGATGGCTATGAAATGCAAAGTCTAAATAAGATGCCACAGTGGAATGTGTTGCTAAAGAAAAGCACTTGCCAGTTTACTCAGGTAAACAATGGAACCGCAGCTCCTGCATTGACATTAAAAAAAGCAATATCTTGATTGCTGTTTGTTATCCACATAGTCATTTAAATTTAGATTTAAAGGGACATGCATATTATACAATGATTTTATTTATTTTTCAGATGAAACCACAATGAAAAGGCTACGAGTACAGTTGTACTGTAACTTGTAGCACAAAAGATCATGTAGTAAACATTCTGGAAATTGGATTCCTGTTTTTTACTGTTCACACTGATCCTAAAGCGATATTTCAGGTTTGGTGCTTAATCAGGCATAATGTTGATTACCACAAACATTAATTCAAATAAATGTTAAGATATTAAAAATACTCATGAGATATATAGCCACAAGACGTAAACAATATGCATATTATGATTGTACTGTTTGACCTTTTCTGTGTGAAGTTATATTAAATTTTACAACTTTTACAGCAGACTTTTAGAACAAAACCCTAAAACAACTTTAAATGTGACTGCATTTACAGCTTGTGCGAGACACACACAAATTAGGTGTTTTAAAAATGTTAAACTTTACATTTCTGCTTTTAAAACTTTTAATAATGGCCCCTTCTTCTTTCACTGTAAGTGCCTCAACCTTGATTTTATAATTATATTTGTTTAAAATCAATGCCACTGTCAAGTAAACTTAACTTGTGTTGAAACCAGAATATTCCTTTAATAAATCCCAGATGATCTGCAAAAAACTCCAATACAATGTTCCAATCCAAACTAAAAGAAAATGATTGAATATACTGTATATGCATGCACTCAGCACATACTGCTGCATGTGTGGATCAGCAGTTATAATTCAGGACTATAGGTACTTATACAAGCAGTGTGAAGGAAATGAGCAGTCAGCTGTGCTGTAATCCCTTTTAGGCTGATTTTGAATGATTCCCATCATATAAATCTGATCCTACTAACTCAGCCTCAACATCCCCAGGTTCCTTTCACATCCGATACTGACATCTCACCTTCCTGATGCTAGAAATGGCAAAATCTTCAGTACGCCTCCAGTTTGGAGTCAGATGCAGTTTGACAATGTAAATCTTTCAATAAATAAATCAACAAATAAACATTTTCTCTCTCAGCACATTAAGGCGATAGTCCTTGGCACCAAAAAGCATATTTTCTCATGGCTGGCGAAGATTGAATGTTCGCAGCTGTATTTAGAGGCAGTGCGTTTCCCATCCGTCCTCTTTAGCAGTCAGAGAGACGTCTGTGCCGGTGGTTCTTTCTCTTTGGCGCTGTTCTGATGACAGCTACACTTAGCGATGGCTCTGATTATGGCCATGACTGGCACACCTTCTCCAGTCACTATGGCAACTCGCACATCAGCATTCCTTTTGATAATGCCCATTGTTTTTCTTTCTTTCATCTGTCGCCTTTCCTTTCCTTCCCTTTTTTCCTTTCTGTTTTTCTTTTCTTCTTCTCTTTTCTCCGAACCAGCTTGCTTGAGAACATACTAATGTTCCTCCTGTTTTATCAGGTCTGCAGCAAGTTCTAGATTAATTAATCTAATTTGACCTCATGAAATAATATTCAGTCGATCATCTTTATGGGTTTTCCTCTGCATTTGAATGACCTCTAATTTTCTCTCCTTGCTCTTTCTCACACACACATGCATTTACACAGTAGTAGTTCATGCTTGGATAGAGTCATTTCCAATCTCACGAACCAGCGTGTCATGAACATGAAAAAGTATTTGTTTTAACATTTGTAGTTTACATGCTCGATATTGTTTGTATAGTACATGTACTACTGTACTTTCAGAAAGCTTTACATGCTTATTATAAAGCTTTCAGAAAGCTGTCATATACAGATACTGCAACAAGGCTTGTGTTCGCTTCTAATAGATAACATACACAGTATTGCTCTGTATGAAGTCTCTATGATATAGAAATTTCTGATACTGTAATCATCCACCCTTTGATTGAATTCACCATTTCTAACTTGCCGGATGAAACACTAGTCTGTAAGCTAAGGACATTAGTGTGTGTTTCTCTTTCTTATCCCAGCTCTCATCTCTGACCCTCCCTGCAGCGTGTGTTAGCAAGACACCATTAGAGATCCCATGTGCAACTCTTACTGTAGTAATATGATGAAGGTAATCCAACCCCGGGCCTGCCTTTCCTTTTATAGATAAATCAATATTAGATTCTAACATTGAATTTGTTCTTGTGTAAATGTGAAGGTCTCAGGGCAGTCTGTTCACAGTCATTTTTGAGAATGCTCCTTGTCAATGAACTAATGGACTCAAATAGATTTTTGTTTAAAATTTAGTTATAGATTGTTCAATTGCTAGCATTTCATAGCGTTTCACAATGGTACCTGCCTGTTGAACAGTAAAACAAACTGGGATGTTTTAAGAGACCCAGTGCTTTATTCTTGCGCCTTAGACTTATGCTTTGTAGTTAAAGAACAGCTTTTAGGCATTCTAAAGTATTTCATTTAAACAAAGCCTTCAAACAGCAGCATGAAGACTTTAAATCCCTTGGTCCCCTGCTGTTTGCCAAGCATTCAATTCCTCCAGAAACGAGAGCAGCCCATGCAGAACTGATGCTATGCTTAGAATTCCTGAATCATATGATATTTCCTTGAACGTTCTTTAGTATAACTGCAGAACCCTAAGCCTCTCCTTTAAGATCATATGCCAAAAGATATAAATATTCTCACGTAAGTATATTTTCACTTTAAAGGAAGCATGATTTCTAAACAGTTCTTTGCATGTTTTGCATATATTGATTTGTTTTGCATGAATCAATGGCAGGCGGGGTGTTTTCCATGCTTATCAGCGTTTAATCGCTCAAGTGCAGGTAACGCCATCGTTTTCGGTTCCGTGTGACTTTCCAAAGGTTAGCCTGCACATTAACGCTCTCATGCATTCAGCAAACAGAGCGGTCGTTCCCATCGCACCTGGCCTGATGCACTGCCATGCGGAGGCGCTACGAAAAGCCATTGAATACTATGCCGTGTTTTCCAGGTGTCGGAGGCGAGCTTATTATCCATTTTCACGTCTCCCTCCTTTGCTCTCCTCTGTCTTGGTTTGTATGTCTGTCAGAGACACCAGATGCCCCTGAATGGGGTTTTTCTTAGCTCTTGTTTTCATCCTGAGCAGATACTGGCCTGCGAGCCCGATAGCAGCCGCCATAATAAACTATGTGCTATGTGAAACGCAGGCCCCGGCAGGCAAGCAGCCAGACGTGCAATGTGCAGGAAGATGAGTGTCGCCCACCCGCTCTCTTTCTCTCCCTCTCTCTCTCTCTCTCTCTCTCTCTCTCTCTCTCTCTCTCTCTCCCTCCCCAGGTCTGGAAGATTGCTTTTATACAGCCCCTCAATCAAAAACTCACACTGCCAAGCTGTACTGCAGCCACAGATGGGGGTAGAGCTCACCTCACATCTACAAAACGCTCTCCCCGGTGGAGCCGAGGGAAGGACGAGGGAGGGGTTAAAGACAAGCAGGCGAGAAGGGGAGAAATAAGCAAGTCAGTTCGGTGCTGATTAATTAATAAGGTCGTTAGCTGAGGGCCGAGACGCTTAGACGCAGCAGATTGATATTCCACAGAGATGGCGTGCCACTCGCGCTCAGCCTCCCTCCATCACCGCTGCTGATCCGGCAGGGCCGAGGGGTCGCTGTACCCCTGGGAACGTTCAGAATTAAAAACACTGACCTGTGACATCACTTCCTGCCAACGCAGCATTGCTGTCGGGGGCCGTTGGAAGTTTTCAGGCTCTTGACGCTGTTTTTTTCTTTTCTTTTGGCGCTTCTGAAGTCAACGGAAGTGAGTAACAATGTTGTTCCCTTTTTTTTTTACCTCCTCCGCAAGCACATCTCACTCTCTCTTCCTCAGTCTATCCACCCCAAGATGCCTCGGCCTCTAGAGGGTCAGAGGCAATAACACAGGCCCACTTCAATTTTCTCATTTCTGCTGGCGTTGATGGGCCAGCAGCAGCAGGACAGAAGGCTAAATCTATCATCCTCCGCTATAGAAAGGCGGGGGTCAAAAGTCTCAGTCCGTACGATTGCAGGAAACCCCTCCGTTCACACAAACAAACACTGGATTTATGCACTCTTATTTATTTGCCCTTTTCTCCTTAAATTCTGCATATTCATTTGGACGTTAGAAGGATGAGAGAATACCCGCTGATAGTAACAGTGTGAACTGTCCCGGAGAGCGGTATTCATAGCCTCTGTCTCACCTTCAACACATAAACAATCACACACATACACACACATTCAGCTGTAATATTTATCTCTCTGTGACTCATTCTCTGGCCAGTGGGGGATTTTGGCACAGTGTCAGCTCTGACCAGGGGGCTGTATTGTAATTATAGCAGATTGAGAAAAAAACTGAATAACATATTGACTCTCGCAAGCCTGTGGTAAATTTTTGTGCATGTGCGCGATTGCAGAAAACCTCAGTACAGTGGCAGACTTGAGGGAAAAAAGCGCATGACCTTATCATCCCATAAAAGACCAACACGCACTGAAGCCAGCTCCACATTTGCCCTCCCAGCTGCCCATCTGCCACCCTGTCATATGATTGACTGCTGGCCCAGAGGAGGCGGGCACTTAAAGAGCCAGTGGTATCAGAATGAGAGAATAATGCACTTTAACCAGTTTTTTTTTTTTATGGAGATAAAATAATGCCTTAAAGATTTGCATGTGAAGAGTGCGTGTTGTGCAAGTGTACATAAGATTGCAAGCGTACAATTTGCATGCGTAAGAAAAGATTTGTAAAGGCGCAAATCGAGATTCAAGCATAAGGAAAACAAGATTTGCAGTCTTTCACTTTTTTTGCAAGTGTAATTCATGTATTGTGAAACTGCAGCTTCATGCTAGTGTAAAATAAATATGATCTTTATAAGAAAAGTATTCTTCCGATTTCAGTTTTTCCCTGCTTAGACTTTTGGCACTATTTTTTCGCCAAAATACGGCCAAATGCATTGCAAGCCTGTAAACCTACCTTCATCTCCTAGCCAATCAAATGAGGTTTCCATACTGTCAACGTACCCTTATCTGATTGTTTCATTTAACATGCTGGGCACCAGCTGCAACCTGCAGATCGGGGCGGGACTGAACCATATTTGCTCTGATTGGCTCTGCTTTTTTATAGGCATATATTATAGATAATGCAAGAGTTGGTGTTAAACAGTAGTGCATGGATTCATGAGCGAATCATATCAGCTGTTAAAGCTGTGCACTATGATCAGTCCTCTCCAGTTAAAGAGAGAAGTGTCTAATTCCGCACAAATATGAGCTGTCTGATAATTATTTTGAATACTTATTTTTTCTTATTTTTTTGAGCATATTTTTCTGAGAATTACATAGGACTCGTATCCTGGCTCAGAGAGCCAGACAAATCCAGTTGTTTATGGTTAACTATGTTTACTCTATGTATGTTTTATTGAAACGTAATGAGATTTTAGCTGCTGCAAGTTTAAAATCTCGGGGCGGGAAGTTTGCAATCTTATGTACACTTGCACAACACGTACTCTTGACATGCAATTCTTCATGGCATTATTTTATCTCCATATTTTTTATCCAATCAAATCCTTGTAAATTGGGAATGGCTGCATCCAAAATCGCATATTTCCCTACCAAAACAGTGACCAGTGAAAAAATACTGGTAAGTCACATGACAATAACAATATGGTGAATATAAAGTATCATCATTGCACTTATATTACACACATTCATACTACATTGAACATGCTTCTCAACATTTTCTTGAACAGTCATGGGCTATGTTCAGAGTAGTATAACACCGTACTACTCTTACTTTCACTAAAATATCTAGTATGTTACTGCTTACACAGTATACAAATGTTCTGTATGAAGCTTTCCAAACTTCCTGTATATCAATGCAGCACAGAAAACTACATATTTGTATTAAAGTTTAATTTTCGAAAAGCAGTTCAGAGCTTGATACTCAGGAATTGTCTCAGCATTTCACCCGTAGGTCAACTGAGGTTTCCTGTTTGTTGGAACATCAGGCATCGACACATTGTCAGTTTTTTCCCTCTCTCTTTCTCTCTCTCTCACCACCCCCCTCTCCTTCCATCTCTCTTTTTGTCTGTGCTGCCCCAATGGACCACTCCACTGACAGAAAGTGGACGCAGTGAGAGAGAAGCTAAAAATAACTTCAAAAAGCAGTTAGCTTCGACATCCCAGCCCAAGTGTGTATTTCCCGGAAAATGTGCGTGTTTGTACAAAGCCTTTTGTGATGGTGTTCTCACTCCGGTCTAAATTTGCTCATCGTGCTGCTGGCATGTTGGTAATCACGCCCCGTCTCGTCCTGTGGCGTAAAAATAGACAAACAAACACAATATAAATAAATAAAAAAAACTCTAACAAGGCACCAGCACGAGAACATTACACCTCCATGGAAAGTTGCAGGGTTTTTTTTAGCAGAATTCATTTGAATTTGATGAGCCATGAAATATGAATGGAAAACATGAACATATCTGATTAACCTGGGGTAGAACGCATGCCTGTGCGATGACAGAAAGGCGAGAGATCATGGTGAGAGGTCACAGTATAGGCCTCTCCATGGCTTTTAGATGGTGAAATTGCCCTTTGTGCTGATCTTCAACAAGCACTCAAGGTTTAACCCAAATCTTCATATTAACCGTCATAAGACAAACCACACAAATGGTCTCAGATGTGCAGCAAAAGGGCAACCCCTGCCAACAGCCATTTCTCTCACCCAGCTCTTATAAAGTCTAAGGTCACTCTCACAGGCTCACTACAGTCGATTGGATGGCAATTTGAATAACATTTGCATTTCATTACAGCATGTGACACATGCCTGTTTGGAGGAATTTACAACATTTAGAAGAATAGCC
>JAUMHP010000055.1:5086867-5101227 GCA_032361065.1 Enteromius trimaculatus | reverse complement strand
AAGATTGGCAAATTCGCCACTGGCGCCCTGTGCTCTTCACAGATGAAAGCAGGTTCACACTGAGCACATGTGACAGACTCTGGAGACGTCGTGGAGAACGTTCTGCTGCCTGCAACATCCTCCAGCATGAAAGTTTTGGCAGTGGGTCAGTTATGGTGTGGAGTGGCATTTTTTTGGAGGGCCACACAGCCCTCCATGTGCTCACCAGAGGTTGCCTGACTGCCATTAGGTACTGAGATGAGATCCTCAGACCCCTTGTGAGAGGAAGGCACTGCTATGGACTGGCCAACCCTTTCCCCAGACCTGAATCCAATAGAGTAAATCTGGGACTTCATGTCTCGCTCCATCCACCATAGACTGTCCAGGAGCTGGCAGATGCTTTAGTCCGGGTCAGGAGCATGCCCAGGTGTTGTAGGGAGGTCATACAGGCACGTGGAGGCCACATACACACTACTGAGTCTCATTTTGACTCGTTTTAAGGACTTTACATCAAAGTTGGATCAGCCTGTAGTGTGTTTTTCCACTTAATAAATTTGATTTCCATTGATATTGTTTGTGTTATTTTGTTGTCAGCTCATTCAACTATGTAAAGAACAAAGTATTTAATAAGAATATTACATTCATTCCCTTTGTTGATGTTCCCTTTATTTTATTTTTTTTTTAGCAGTGTGTATAAACATAACATATTTTTCTGAAATATATACATGCATGTGTGTGTATTTATATATACATAATAAATATACACAGCACACATGCATGCTATATAAACAAAAACTTTTATTTTGGATGCACAATTAATCATTTGACAGCACCAGTTTATTTGTTTGTTTATCTTTTATAAACTGTGACCTTACCCTTTGACCTTTTTTTATTTCTTTGCCTATAAATAACAGCAGTGATTTAACATATAGTGGCATTCTCCAGCTGACATACATATAAATTCTTCAAAAAATTATTTGATTTCTTTCATTATTTAAGCACTAAGCTTTTAGATCTGTAGTATCAAAGTATGCCTTTGTATAATTGTAATATTCACTAGCTGTTGTGTTTGGTGCATTCATTGATCTGAGAGTCTCTGATGGCACACATCACACATCATCTTCAGGCTGAGCTCAAACAGGCTGTTAAATCAGGCTTTCAGGCCTGCAAGCTCACTCGAACAGTCTCTGTGAAGTTAAGTGTGCCTCGTGTCTGTGTTTCCTGGATTCCTACATAAGCTGCTGTTGATTCACTGAGACGAGACATGGCAAGTTTTTTTCTAACGTTATAAAATGAATAAAACTTTTATGTCCAAAAGAGCCTTTTTCCTTTATGTATGCTGGCATTTTTTTGGTATGACCAGAATGTAGTCTATTGTGTTGTGTGGTTGTTTTACAGTATGATGAAATTTTTTTGGGACTCCTCATTAAGTCATAGACGTGTTTGTAAAGGGGAATTTAATCTAAAAAGTTTGAGAAACTAAAACAAATTTTAGGCTTTTGACCCACAAACTAATTCGCATTGAGTTTGTTGATGGCTGGATGGCGTGTTGCCATCGTCTCCAAGAGCCCTTACGTGTGGGTCGCCCTCTGCCTCTCCCTTTTAGCACTTCTGCCATAACCGGGTCTGCCAGAGATCCCCTGCTGCACTGTTGCAGCCCCATACTAATTAATTGCCTTACTGCCTAATTACTAATACATCTCCCTCTTCACATCTCCTCACCACCTTCTCAGGCACCCGCCTGGAGGGCCGGCTCCACACGAGCATCGCCTGGCCCAACTGACACCCCAACTGACTAGACTAAGTGCCAGCCTGCTCCAGTCCTGAACTCTTTGAACTTGCATTTAAGGCATTTAGCAGATGCTCTTATCCAGAGCGACTCACAAAATATGCTTCAGCTTTGAATCTGAGACTGTCAACAGATGGTAAGCGTGTAATTCTGAAAGTTGTCTGCTAATCGATGTCTTGCACATGGCCTAATACCACCATCTCCAGCCGTGAGACTTTCAATAGGCATAGATTTGGAAAGGGACAGAGGGGACATGACCCCAATATTTGAAAAGGAAGTGCTTTGTCTCTGCAGTCATGTCTTCTTTGTTTGTTATTAATGTTGACTATGTTTTGAATCTCTAACAAAGGTCAGATGACGAAACTATTGTATGCTTTGTATGCTTTGGTAGTTCTGAGTGGGATTTTTTGGTCTTGGACTTGGTCCCGCTATTAACTAATTGCTTATTTAGAATTCCTAATATTAACATATCGGATGTTTTATTATAAAGCATGTATTCTGCCTGACCATATTTAACATATTTAATCTTAGCTAATACCTAAACTTAACAACTTCCTTATTGACAATTAATAAGCGGCAAAGTGAAATTTATTGAGGCAAAAATCAAAGTTAATAGTAAGAATTGGTATAACCAAATTTGTTCCTTTTTTAGTTTACACTGCTATTCAGAAGTTTAAGGTTGTTTTGATTACAAAATAAAAATAAGTAAATAAAATCCAAATATTTTTGTAACATTTAAAACACGTGCTGTTGAAAATGTTTTGTGGAAACGTTGATACATTTAATTTTTCAGGTTTTGAATAGAAAGTTCAACGGAATTTATTTAAAATATTTTTTTTAAATATCTTTTTCATCAGTTTAATGCATCATTCTTAAGTATTAATTCCTTTAAAAAAATCTTACTGACTCCAAACATTCGAACATGCTATTAGTGCTGAAAGTAATTCAAAAGAATTATTTTGGTTTATTTTTTTCTTTTAAAGAATTTTTTTTTTATGTTTCTATAGTAATATCAGGCATGTTACAAATTTATCTTCAGTTGTATTTGATCCATATACTAAACACGATTTCTCCTGTAGGTTGAATTTCTCTACATTTTGTCTTTCTCTCTTCACTCTCTTTGTACTTTTGTGATCTCTTTCTCTTGCTTTCTGTTTTTCTCTGGTATCATATGGTAGTTCTGGTTAGAATTCTCTGCACTGCTCTTTGTTTGGGTACATAAATCATAAGACCTGCAGCTGCACCGCAAAGGTCACTTCAAATCTCAAGTAAAATGGAGTAGAGCCCAGAGGGAGAGGACCTCCTAGTGCCAGCACGCTGCTTCCTTGCTATCGAGTGTGTGTGTGTGTGTGTGTGTGTAAGGTGAGGGGCTAAAACTCAAAGAGAAATGTGAATGGAGTGAATCCAGCAAATCTCACATGCTCCAGTGCCCGCAGGAAAAGAGAGAGAGAAAGAGAAAGACTCCTTTTCCATCAAAATAGTGCCGGTGCTCACGTCAGAGCCAGTGCTCTCTCAGATCTCTCTCAGATCTGGACTCTCTCTCTCTCTCTCTCTCTCTCTCTCTTACTCTCTCTCTCTATATATATATATCATTATTATATAAGTGTGTGTTTATATATTCTGTAGCATCCAAATAGCAAGAGAGCACTATTTTAAAGCTGGGTTGGTACAGTGTCAGAGTTGAGTTGTTATGAGAGCTCGGGGTCAGCACTGAATGTTCTTGCCACTCTGTGATTCAAAACTCCACTTTCAAGGTCACAGAAGCAAATCCTGGCGTTCAGCTGCAAGTAAAGAGGAGGAGATAGAGTAGAGCAAGAGAGACAGGTGTGCATCCTCACCCGGTCCATCTCCTTCATCAGCCCATGACAGCTTTATGATGAGAGCTGTTTCAATCATGCTCACACGTCACTGCATCGGTGTCACCCATACTCACATATACAGTACATGTACATAAGGAGTTCAATTTGAAAGACATCTCTTATGCTCATTAAGACAAAAAATCTGAAAAACTTCTCCTGTCTAATCATTTGAGGAAAATGTTTTCTATACAAATGTTTTCTAGGTATATTTTACCTGATAAAACTTGCATATATGTGAAATGTTAAAACAGTTGTGCTGCTTAATATTTTAGTGTAAACTGTAATGCATTGAATTTTTCAGGCTTCTTTAATGAAGTTAGTTCAACAGAACAGAATGTATTGAAAATATTTATTTTAGATATCTATTCTGTTTCAAAATGGCAAATTCAATTAAATATAAATGCAGCCAATTCTTAAATTCACAATGTTGTACACAAGTGAAGCTTCCACACACACAACAAGAGAGCTGCGGCGGTAACACAGGGACACAGGCCCAGAGAGAGCCCTGACAAGCAGAGAATGAAGATTAAAACCACTGCAGGACACAAATTCTGCCGCGTGATTGTGTGTATGTGTGCTTTATGAGAGCAGGGGAAAATGCTCCAAAGCGTTTTCCAGTTTGTGTGTGTGTCTGGCTTCGACCGGCAAAGAAAAATTGTGGTCACGAACTCTCCGCTCTCCATTTTCCAGTTGTGAACTGTTATTTCTTACAGAGTAAGCACTAACTTGCCGTAACAATCCACCCATATCTCTGCAGTACCAATCCCAGCATTCAGTTCAATACGGAGCGAAGCCCCTCCCTTGCATGAATGAACAATAGGGCCCGAGCAGGGAGGGCGTGGAGCCATGCAGCCTCAGTGGGTTTAAATGAAAGTCATCCAGTGCATGCAGGAAGTCATAAGCAGACAGTGAAGAATGGCAGTGCTGTAATCTCTCTGCTGGGGAGCGGGACGGGATGGCGGCCAGCCGTAGTCAGCAAGCCGGGGAAACGCGACTGCGGCAGCGCAGGCTCAGCTGTGATCATTGTGTGTGCTTACTCGTTTCAGCGTGTGTTTGTCAAGCTCAGGTGTGGGCTATTACAGAAATGTGTGTTACACTGAGTGAAGGTGGCAGAGGCACCTGCTCTGTTTGAATGTTCCGTCTGTTTGATCTTAGGCCTGGAGCCCCACACACATGCACACCTCTCCTGGGGCTCTGTGTGGGTGAATCACACCAAAACATGCCCAGTTTTAACATTAAAAAAAAAAAAGAAAAAAGGGAAGTATATTTTGCATAACAAAAATGAAGCCATTTTAAGATTTTTGAGTTGTGATGGGTTTTTGGAAATTCCAGTTGTTCTTAAAATAATAGTTCAGACAGAAATGAAAATTCTGCCATGATTTACTCACCCTTGTGTTGTTTCAAACCCATAAGAATCTGGTTAGACCTTGAAACACTTGTCTGTCCATCTGTCCATGTAACCAAAACTTAGATGATCCAAACATGACATTTTTATTAATAAACATCTTATTCCATATAAGTTGTGCTCTTTAATCCAATTATTGTGAAGCGAAATTGTCACTTTATATGATAAATAGATTCAATTTGGAAAATTCATGGTATATATATATATATATATATATATATATATTATATAACCATTTTTTAAATGTGAGAGGTTCTTTATGGAACCATTTAGACAAAAAGGTGTGGCATCTTGAAGCAACTTTGTTTTTGGATTATACTGGATTCTCTGTCCTATACCTAAAATAAAATTCAATTAAATAGTTCAAACTTTAAAAGTCTTACACAAAATGTATTTTATTTAATTTAATTTAAATGGATCGACTGCAAAGTGTGAGTACTTTTTTTCTTTTTCTGTTGTTTTGTTGTTGTTCCCCAATAAGGAGATACAGATATAAAATAAAAATGCTCTAAAAATCAATAGTAATATATAAGGAATATATCAAACAAAATATACTTTTAAAGTTAAATTACATATCATTTTTCAACTTCATCTTAATGAAAATAAATAAATCCTAAGGCTTTTTGTTTTACTTTGAGGTGAATGGATGTTCTTGACTGGCTTTATGAATTACCCATATTGTGTGTGGTGTGTGTGTGTGTGTAGAGTTGGGTCTTTGCATTGCCTCTGATTTAAATGTATTTTTTCTAAACTCTAGGTTTCCCTAACACTCAAAGTAAATCAGATTCTAGATCACATTTTATCATCAGCAAGAATAATTCATTCGACCTGGGTTCTTTTTTTTCGTTCTTTTTTTTTTTTTTTAATAAACTTGAATTTCCCTCCCCCTGAATCAATTCATCTGGTTGACCTGGGGTGATTTTTTATAAAGCTTACCGGTGCCCATTAAGGTTCTGCGGCATGTGTGAAAGATCTCAGTAGGTTTGAGAGAGAAGCGTGTGGTCACCGTATAGCCCGAAGTCTTCCCCTGGATCCACTAATGCGGTTCTCCTCCTCTCTCTCTCCCTTTTCTCTCCTCTAGACACAAATAAATAAGTGATATTTTCATTAATCCTTGCCTTCCTTCAAAATAATATGGTGGCTACTTCATAAAACATTGATGCCAATCTTTCATTATTCATTTTGGGGGTCCTGTTCTTTCGTTCCTGAAAGGAAATGAGAAATGTGGGGGTGGGGGGGTAGACACAGAGTGACAGACTAGAGGGAAGGGAAGGATAACATGGTGGATGACAAGGCCAGGCAGAGTGGTGTTTTTGCATTATGTTTTATCTCCGTTCTGGCTGAATGCCATTTCCTGCCGTGTTGGAGCTTATAGCTCAGGCAGGACTGAGTAGCGAAGTGTGGAGAGGGAACACATATCCCAAACATATTTTCAGATTAACGAGAGCCCTGATCGCTGAGACGCGAACATTTGAACTTGTATGCAATAATAAACACGAATGCCAATATACTCAATACAGTGGATCTTCCACTCTATGTGTTTTACACGAAGGAAAGATATTGATACATGCATCCCATATCCCGTTTACATCTAATTTGTGGTTAGCCTAATGGATGCATGTATGGAGTACATAAAAGGTCACTTTTTCCCCTTTCCCATGGCCCTTTGCCTTCATTAAAGCCCACCATGAAAGCCTTCGCTATTGATTTGTGAGTTTCTCAAGGATGCACTTTGAACTCTCCACCATTATATAGAGATAATGGTTGTTTGCATGTAGTTTAGACCAGCTACGTGTGATTTGCGGCCCCTAAGGTAACCGTTTTGACGGTCGCGTGGCAGAAAACACCACTGGAACGAGAAAAGGTGTATGTGCTTTTGATAATGAGCACCTAATTTGCTAATGATGCTAAATGACAAGGATGGCAAACCATCCGTCAAGCTGTTCAGCTGAAAGAATGGACGAATAGGTCCTGTAGAAATGAGGGATATTAGAACTATGGAGTCTATGTTATCAAGCCCAACCAGAGCTCAGGGCCATTGCTGGAGATGAAGGACCTTATATGCTTAATTAGCCTGTGGTTTGGGGGACAACAGGTCAGAAATGATTTATACTATTTGTGATTTCAAAAATGTGTTCTTCCTTTCTGAATTAGGGAGAAATGTTTTCCGTATCGACCTGCGAGGTGACGAAAATATTTCTGCTAAATTTCCAGTATTAATAGTAAAGGTTAATTACTCTTTCTTTTTTTCCCCCTCCTGTGTAATTACTCTAAGTACAGTTTCACAGCACAAAGGGAAAAGCTTATTAGCACGGGCTAATTAGCACAACACCGTCACATTTTCACGAAATCGCACATATCATAAAGAAAAAGATTCTTTAGCTCCACCAGCGGCGTATGCAATTATTCTCTGATTCGTGCGTGTTCCAACAACAAACCAACATTATTGACTTTATAAGCGGTTTCGATCCCCGCCGCATCAGCTTCATCAATCGCCCAGACTCTTAGCAGATGCTTGGCTGTACTTTACATCCGGAAGACGGAGCGGAGGAGGGAGAGAAGGAGAGGTTATACTCAGTCAAACCCTGCACGTACCTGCCCGGCGTGCGGCAAGCCGTTATGAATTTGCATGCAGAGGTGCTATATGTGTAAATGGCTTTGTAGAGCTCCATCGCGCTGACTGATTTACCTTTACTGCATAGCTTCTACTTCGCCGTTTGCAGCCAAAGTTCTCCCTCTCTCCTCAGTAAGTAGTAATCTGTCACTCGTCTAATACAAGAATGAGAGACAGAAAGCAGGGAAGTCGCCATTTTAATCTCTCAAGCAGAAATTAAAGCCCACGCGACGTCCTCTGGCGAGCTCATAGAGGAAGAATTACAATCGGCTTTACTAATCGCTTTCTATCAGTTAACTGTTTCAATTGTTCTCTCTCCGTGAGCGTTTTTACTATTTTCTGCTGAATTGTAATGCACTTAATAGTTGGTTTGACTTTTACCAAGTCAGTTTCATAAATGCAGAGACGTTTGGCTTTGGCCATGTGTGCGTGTAGCTGGTCGCATGGCCAGTACCCAGCTGCCCCTGTTTTCACACTTGCCTCCACACGCATACACCTGCCAATCAAACACATTTGCTGAGGTGCCACTAGACATCTGAGACTCTCTGGTTCCTTGTTTGCCTTGTTTTGTACCTCATGTTGTTCTCTCCTCCTGAGTGCAAATCCACTAAACTTCCTCACACGCCACTTTTCATTTTTGATGGATCTTGACAAAACTGTTGTATTCAGATCAAATCTATAAACATATTTACTGACATATCGTTTAAGACTTACTGATATAAACATTACTTGGAGTACTACTTAATATTACGCTTAAAATTAGTTTTAATGTCACTGTTGATACCGACTGTATGAACTTTAAATAAAATCAGTCTTTTAACACAAGATTTTTAAAGTGTACCTAAAGAATTGTTGATTGTTACAATAATTTGACCTTAGCCCAATCAAATATATAGCTTTAGTTGGATTTCAGCACTGAAATTTGTCAGATTGTAAGTATATCATTTTAGTATAAAAAATATTTTTATTAAGTACATTAATATGTAAATGTATTTGTGGTATACTTAGCATGGTATAATTGTTTTTCAAATTAATTTTTGTATATTTCTTTTTTTACTAGGGTAGGAAATATGTTTAAATTGACATGAATTTATTATAGAAATTATAATAAGATTTGTGATAAAAAGGAAATGTATATTTTCCCAATGCAAAATATATTTGGTATTTGTTTTCTTTTGATTTTGTGGTGAAATTTTAAAAATTCATACAGATAATAATATAATAATCAACTAATATTGTTAACAATAATATAATAATAATTAAGCTAATTACAGATACAGATTACAGATTTGCACAAAACATATATTTTATATATATCATATATATTATATATGTCAAAAAATATATTGTGAAATGACGGCTTTTGAGTAATCAGATTGCCTGGAAACACCTTGTGTGAGCGTAAAAATAGTTTTGTGTCATATAGAAGTTTTTTGTGAAATTGCAGCATATCCATTAGACTTTTTTTCAAATCCCAATTTTTATTCGCACAGTTTAAATTGTAATGGAAACGTAGCTAATGAATCTGCACCAAAAAAGTGTAAGGCACAGGACCATTTTACCATCTCTCTTGCCTTTAGAAACAGGTTGTTTTTGTATATGTAAATGACCTCTGTTCTGATCCTATTTGTACCACCATTTGCATCAATGTCATAACTGTTGTCAGTTTTTACAGGTAGTCAGGGTGGATTAGGAAGTATCTGTGTGGACAGTGCGTTTACATAGTACATTTATCTTTTCTATTTCCTACAATCAAATAATTTTGCATGATAAGTACCACTTTATTTTGTAATGAGTGGTAAAACAGCAAAGCTGTGTGGAATTCTATGTGTCCAGCCCTCACAGGGACATGGCCGGTTGACTGGGATGTTGTTCACTGGATGTAATTGAGATGTTTCAAAGGCTTCAGTGTGGCATGTGGCACTAAGGGACAGGCCAAGAGCTCATGGGGAAAAGAGAGCATAGTGCTGTCTGTCTGCCTGAGACAAGATGACTTGGGTCAATTCAGTAAACACCATGACCAATATACCCCCAAACATACATGCCTCCCCACAACTTCCCCTCTGCCCCTGCACCCGCACTGTGGCGGGGAAGTTAATTGGCAGCATCTGCTGTCTAGGAGGCGGCGTACCCTCCCAAACCCCCGGGCATCTGGAGACACCAGCCTGGCTGTGGGCACCAAAAGTGATGGAGGGTGGACGGGGTAGAGAGAGAGATGCAGAGAGCAAACTTGCAGCTGGCACTCTCGCCAGCGGGGATGTGGTCAGACAGGCTGGCAAGCTGTGCCAGGCAGGGACGCCCCCAAGGGACAGATGGTTTACAGATCTGGACAGGATGCAAGGAGAGAGAGAGAGATGAGATCCTGACAAATGCAAAAAATGACTTGCTTTAAAGAGCACTTAGAATTTGGCAGTATAATTAATTTTACACAAATAGGGCAAACCATCTAAATTCTCATTTTTTGATAGTTCTAGGCCTTAGTCTTTCAGGAGTAGTAGAAGCATTACTGAGATGAATGATGCTGCTATAGATTTGTATGCCGTAGAAGAATTGATTAAT
This sequence comes from Enteromius trimaculatus, assembly GCA_032361065.1. Classification (NCBI taxonomy): domain Eukaryota; kingdom Metazoa; phylum Chordata; class Actinopteri; order Cypriniformes; family Cyprinidae; genus Enteromius; species Enteromius trimaculatus. The sequence continues at coordinate 5,091,022 of JAUMHP010000055.1, read as the reverse complement.
ATGCTGTGAAATTGTTTAGTGTAGTGTAGGATAGTGAAAGTTGCACGACACAAAGATTCTGAGTAACTGGAAATTTAAAGTATAGCTTTGAGGATTTTGAACAGTGCGATCTATTAACCAACCCAATCGATTCTGCTTTTTAAATATGGTGTAAAATAGGTTTTAGTGAAAAGGTGGTTGTTCCTATGGAAGCCTGTTTCTGCCACTGAATAAAAAAAAATAAAAATAAAGTTAATAAACCTTTTTATTGCACAATTCTGACTTTTATTTTTTTTTTAGATAATTGTGAGAAAAAATTGAATTACTTTATTTTTAGAAAATGTCAGAATTTATTTCCCCCATAGTGCACATAGCAAATTCTTAACTTACATTTCCGAGAAAAAAGTTGCGGATATGAATTATGATTAAAAAAAGTTTCAATCTTTGACACTTTTATTTATTTATTTTTTCTGTCAAAATTTAAAGTTTATTCTGCAATTCTGACATTATGACTCAAAATTGCTTAATTTTATCTAAACAATGTTGACATTATTACTCACAATTTTTTACATGTCACAATAGAGAAAAAATATATATACAGTATATATTTTTATTTCATTCATTCCATGACAGAAACCAGCTTCCATACTTTGCACATATTTTATAGCCCATCCATTGGTAGATAGTGGTCAAAATATGATGCTGCATAGTTGTAATTGCCTGTTTTAACCTCAGAAATTAACTGGTCATTTAACTGGATTTGTGCAGGCACTGTATTAAGCCCCCCAATTTCTCTCATTGAGATTTCTACAAGTAGTCCATCTTTTCTTCCTCTACTGTGTCTGCTTTGAGTCACCAGCCCTCTGACCTTCATTCGGCTTTTACCTCTGTCTTGCGCTGATATCACTTCCTTTGAGACCTTATTTAGCCGAGTGTGTCATTGTTTTGATCTTGCAGAAGTCACCTTGTGTGGTATTGGACGAAAAAACACAGCTGACATCATCACCATCCCTGCTTACATTACAATAGCAAACATCACAGACTTACTGGCATGCCTTGACATCATTCAGGCCAAATCCAGCTGCCCATTCATCTCATAAAAACAGATCTACTTATTAATATGAAACCCTTAGCATTCAGCTAATGTACAACTGTGGGTTTTTTTCCCAGAAGGCATTATTAGATTACGCAGTTGAAAACTCCTCTTGCACGCCAGCGTATATGAACACTTTTCCTGTTGACTATGAGAAAGACAAATCAGAAGTGATGTTGTGTAGGGTTTATGAGGAGAGTAAAACCTATCGCTGTCTGCTCTCAGCATCTTAACACCAGCACTGCCTGGGGCTACATTAGCCGGCGGCCTGTACCCTACGATACTACTTCCTGCTGTACAAACTCAACCTGGACCTAATGCTCACATCTAATGGAACTAATGTGGATGGATTTCAGCTTGTATCTCTGCCATCTTCCTCATCCCTCTGTTTTTCCATCTCTCCGTCTATCTCAGCGCCATCTCTATCAGTGTTTCTGTGTGTGTATGTACATGTGTGTGTGAGTGGAGTAGAGATGGAGTGCAGACTGGCGCCAGGCTGTCTCCTTGGGTCCACTCCACCTACTCTGCTGATGCAGTCAGCCAACACATCTCAGCCATCCCCTGGGAAAGAGGAATAGAGGAAGAGAGGAAAAGAGATGGCACACCTGCATCAAAGCATCCCTTTTTCTCCCCCCCCACCCAACATTTTCGTACTGTGTTTTTATCATGTGAAATGTTAGATCTCACTAAGAACAGAGTCACCATCCCAATAATCAGGCTTTCATGTTCTGGTTTTCTTATACACAAATATTAATATTAGTTCTGGGCAATTAATAATTGGAAACAGTAGCATTCAAAATTAAAGTTTTTTTTTTTTTATAATATAAAAACATAATATTAATACTATTACTAATACTGACTGTAGCATTTTAATAGCAGTAAATTGCCGTAAAATTACCAGAAGTACTTTACCAGCAAGTACAAAAATGTGCTGTCCACACAGAGAATGATATTCCGTCTTAGACCGGTAAAGCACCATTCACACATCCGTTTCAACACCATAACCAGAAATGACCTCTTAAAGGCTGCCCCGTCACCATTTAAATAATCAGGCTTTGATGTTCTAATCTTTTGATGTGCTGAATTAATAATATATAATGCAATTTTCATTATTTAAAAAAATCTATATAAAATCTAAAAAAAAAAAAAAAAAAAAAATTAAAATGTAAACATTTGTTAATCATCTTCTTTTGTTGTTGTGGTGTTTTTACAGTATGTATCACATTGCTAGGGGTTTCTGGGTGGCTGTTTGGTGTTTGCTAGGTTGTTAGGTGACACTCAAGCATCTGTGTGTTTGTCCTGTTTCCTACTGTAGATGTGACTTGAGTCACATAACTTCTTTGTGACCCGCAATCAAATAGTTGGATGAATTTTGATGGAGTTTACACTATTGTGGGTCCCATGTGATTATAGATATAATGAATATTCGTTGCATCGCATGTGATTCACTTGTACAGCGCCTTGTAAAAAAGTAATGCATTTAAAATACATTAACATTTGTTCACTTATTTACTGACATTTCACCTGAGACTTCTAATTAAACTTTATTTGGAGTACTACTTGCGCACAATCCACATATCCAATATTAAATATCCAATATTAAACCTAAAATTTCTTTATTGATGTGTATTACATGATGTGTATTACATGATCTTTGAATAATATGCGAGTTTAACTTTAGCACAACCAAATACACTTCCATATATCTCTCATGATCGAAGGCACCATTCATGTCCACAGCACAAATGCTTGCACCACTAATGGTGGCTTCCAAACAGGTTATCCAAATCCAATCTGTTATTGTTCGGACAAACAGGTAGTCCCAACCCACAAAACACACCAGAAGCTGACACGTTGAACCACTCAAAACAAGCCAAATATTTAGCAATCGCCATAAGGATGCAGTGTTTACACTCTTTGGGGAAATTATCCTATGAATAGCGTACTTATTGCACAGGATAGCAAAATGCATTTCAACATTACCTTCACCTTCACGTAAACAGCAGAGTAGCTTTTTACTCAAATAACTAAATGTGTGTAATGGGAATTCTGACGACACCGTCTGTGCCCTCACAATCTCAGACGTCCCAGTAGGCCACGGGGTACTCAGGTGGGGAAAGCCGACAAAACCATGGAAAACCGACACGTAAACATATACACAGACATTCACACCAGGGCACCTCTTAGACGTCACCCTGTCTGGCTGTTATTACCCTCTTTTCTCTAATGCACACCTGCCTCCACCTCCTACAGTCTGCGTATGGATGTGTGTAAGTGCCCTGTGTGATTTCTGCCCCTGTGCCCCATGAGGGGGCATGGCGCCATGTTGACTGGTTCATAGGGCTCATCTGCTCTATGATAATTACCCCAGACATCCCTAAGCGCAGCAGGGCAGCTACTTACCACTGTGGGGTCACACTTATGCAAACACACACATACACAAGCATTATATTATGTTAGCCACTGCTGGATGAGCTATAGTTTTATCGCTACACACATACACACACACACACTATTATGCTGGTGCTACAGATGGGATGAGCCACCTGGGACATTGCAGCCCCGCTTTGGGGTGTTGTGGAGTATTTTACTGATGACGCATTAGTGAGTGAAAGAGGTGCAGGCAGACTGGGTGTGGCCCATGTTTTCCCCCCCTTTTTATAAGTGTGATGTAAGATGAGTCATTTTGGATTAAAGGGTGGGTCAATTCTTTAAGGCCCTAAACACAAGATCTGTGGCCATCTACTGGCCAAGCAAAGAGTTTTCTGTCAGCCAGTTCTTTCTGTTATTCATACATTCACCTTTTGTAAAGTGTAGAGGTTGCTTTGTTTGCAAAAGATCTCCGATACTAAATGCGGAGGTGCATTTACTTGATCAAAAATACAGTAAAGATAGTAATGTTGCAAAATATTACTACTATTTAAAAAAAAAATCTATTAAAATAACATCTGTTTTAAAACAGATCACAAAAAAAAAAATGTAAGTAAAGTGTCTACTTTTAAGGTTTTTATTTAAGTTTTTGGGTCAACAACAATTTAAAGCAGTATTACACTTATTATTTTATGGTTAAACCCTTTTTCGTA
>JAUMHP010000055.1:5069734-5081631 GCA_032361065.1 Enteromius trimaculatus | reverse complement strand
CACAAAAAAACTCTGTATTTTCATATTTTTGCCAATTTCCCATTCATTTCCTATGGCCGGTCATTTTTGACCGAAGGCCCTGAGTGTGACTATTTTTTTTACGACAAATTTTAATTTATTTTTATTTCAACAAATTTGTCGAATTTTTACAAATTCCGGTCAGTAGTGACCGATAAACTCTAGAGGGTTAAACCGTTCTTTCGGGAAATAGATGACTATTGAAGCTTTTGGGAAACGCCCCCCAGAGCTGGCTGTGGTGTTTGACTACAGAATGTTGTTCCTTGCGCCACCTGGTGGATATTGTGTGAAGCACAACAACGTAAAAAGCGCCTAAAAGGAAAACAGACGCATTTTTAATGACCAGATCTGTAAGTCCACAAAATATTAGAGACCTGGCAACCAAGCCATCATGTATCTACACTGATTAACCAACACAAAATACAATGTCTACCTTGCTTCCTAAATTGGCTAATTTGGACCCCAGCTCCTAGATTCATTCTGCTATCTCTGATACTCCACATGCATTCAATGCTATTCACCATTTAGAGAATCACACAGTGAATTCGCACGCCAAAAACCCCTCATTTCAAACATACCATCGCACATGGACAGCTCGACCACAAAGCAAGTGAGGTTGCTTGGTAACTGTGCCATCCAGTGCTATTCTCCAGTCTGATTCATGTCCCAAATGATAGATCAATCACAGGAGGGCCACTCCACTCCCTCTACCTCTCACATTACGGCGGAAAAATCCAGAGAAAAGAAACTGTATCAAATGTAAAACAATAAATGCATTAGAAGAGGGAACGCTTGTTTGAGCAATACGGAACACAATACGGGCCTACATCCAAAGTCAAAAGAGCTTGCGCAGATCTGAGAGTATCATTGTCGTGATGAAATGTAATATCCGTACGTGTAATACATCTCCTTTTTTTCTTCAACTTTTTTTTGTCAGGAGGATGAGAGAAGAATCGTGGCACTTGACAGCTTCGTGCTCATATTTGAAACCATTTAACCTTCACAACATTAAGCAGATGACAGCCAGTGCGCTTAGAAAAGAATAGGGGAGGGCGACAAATGCCGAGCGAGAGAGAGACGGAAAGAGTCAGAGAGACAGGAGCCACTGCGATGACCTCTACGCTTGATTGATTTGAGAATATAGACAAGATGTCCCGCTCCGTATGAAAGCTAGCAATTTTCCCCCTCGTCTAGTTCCCTTCAGAGGGAAGCCGACAGCCGCGGCGGCATCAAAGGCCCCGTCGTGTTCCTGCTAACGGAGTTGAAAAGCGCCGCAATGGGGAATGACACCTCTGTATGGGCCGGCCCGTTTAGCTAACAGCACACACACACACACACATATATACACATGAAAACTAGTCTGCGATAGCCCTGTCTGCACAAGTTGAAAAAACTTTGGGTTTCTTTAGCAAGTTATAAAAACTTTTATTTTTTAAGTCCATGACCTTGAGCTTTGGGCGCTGACCTTTATATGGAAAGAGAGCCAGAGAGCAACAGCCCACTGTGTGTGTGTGTGTTCCTCAGGGTGGGGAGTGTGTATAAAAGGCCGAGGCGTTTGGTGGGCAGCTCAATCGTTAAGCCGTGTGTGTGTAGGTTATTGTCCGCCGGCCTGTTTTTTTTCCCCCGCCTCAGACACACAGCGAGATAAATGTGTTTTGGAACGGGGGGCATTGTACCACGTCCACCAGCACAGGGAGGCATGGGGCACTATCATTTAGATAAAACAAATTACCAACAGCCACAACGAGAGAGAGAGCGAGAGAATGATAGAGGGGAGAACATACATTGCAGCGAAGATAGAAAAACGCCCAGCAGGTTCGAGATTCACCAGGCTCTCTCCCTCTTTCTCTCTCTCTCTATCACATAGAGGGGCAACACACAAAGCTATTTTGTCTGGCCAATAGTGGCGCAGCGGCGCGGGAAAGGCGAGCAGTAAATTCCCACTGGGTAATTAAAATCAATAGCCACGACTCGCTCAGTAGCCAACAAGGTCAAACGCTGGAGAGGAACCGGGATAATGCCCAAACAGATAAATAAAAAAATAAAGTGAGGTGTCACGCTGTTTCATTAACCCTGCGTGGGGAGAGGTGTGTGAGCGTGTGTGTGTGTGAGAGAGCTAATGTCTGCTTGGCAGGGTAGTCGAGGTGCATGGCAAACAGCCGCGGGTCCTGAACCTAACCCCACTCAAACACAGGCCAAATACTGCAGCGAGCACAGCTGATTCCGAGCATGAGACTCACACATACACATATATGTATATATTTCTATATAATGTATGTATATAAACATATGTACAGCGCCCTCCACTAATATTGGCACCCTTGGTAAATCTGAGCAAAGGTGGCTGTCAAAATAATCTGCATTGTTTATCCTTTTGATCTTTCATTCAAAAAATTCACAAAATTCTAATCTATCATTGAAGTAAAACAATTGAAAATTGGGAGAATATCTCATTGTGAAATAAATGTTTTTCTCCAACACATGTTAGTCACAATTATTGGCACCCAATTATTGCTACGTCCTTTTCCCAAGATAACAGCTCTGAGTTTTCTCCTGTAATGCCTGAAGAGTTTGGAGAACACCTGATAAGAGAAAAGAGCATTCCTTCATCCATTTAGGTTACCAGCTCCATGTTGGTTCTCCTCTTTACTTCACCTCACTCGGGGTTCAGGTCAGAGGACTGGGACAGCCAGCCACTTCATTTTGTGCTCAGTAACTAATTTTTATGTTTATTTTGATGTTTGTGTTTGGATTATTGTCCCAGTTGAAGACCCAACCATTGCACATTATAAGATTTCAAACAGAGTCAGTGAATTATTGGTTTTTATCTGGTGGTATTTGATCCATTGAATCCATGATGCCATGAGTCTAAACAAGACGTCAGGGACCTCCAGCAGAAATATAGACCAATAACATCAAAAACACAGCAGTATACTTCATTGTACACAAGGAGTACTTTTTATCCCTGTATTCACCAAACACATCTTGAGTGATTGCTGCAAAAAACTTTTTTTTTTATCTGATCATAGAAGCCAGTCCCATTTGTAGTTCCACTCCTGTCTGACAACTGAACATGCTGGAGATTGTTTTTGGATGTGCGAGGAGAATTTTTCTTAAACCCTCCTGAACAACATGTATTCATTGCTGTAAATTAGAATAGGAGAGTAAAATATGCCTTAAAATTAATAATCATCATGTTAATTATTTCAATGGTCCTAAATGTAGGCCTTGTTTTCATTATGCAAAAAAATCATTTATTTATTTTCATTTTTCATTTTGGGGATGCAGACTGCCTTTATGAGATTTACACACACATTTAGGTAGCTGGGTTTATTCAAAGGAATCAATTACTGTATATCTGATAATTGTTTCTAAAAGTTAATAACGTTTATGGTTTGTTTCCTTTTTTGAAGTGTCATTTGAGCTTTACTTTGTATCTGTGAGTGGGATGGATGTGTGTTAAGATAAGTAACAGACAGCGAAGGGTCATGAGTATGTGATGTAGTATATTTGTTGCCAAGCCTGACATGCATTAGAGATCATGTAATGTGTCAGTGAGTGTGTGTTAGCACTAGAATGTAGTTTGGGACGAGCAGGTACCTGTCCTGTGTGTTAACACTCTTTTGAGACCCGTAGAGATAGCAGTCCCCCAGAGGATTTCTCAGCTTGATCGTTCATTTGCTGTCTTTTCCTCCACAGGGGAAAGCTAATTCACTTTCATTTCGGCTCAGCAGTTCACTTTGTTCAGGTAGCAGAGGAGTCTAGGAATGAGTGTGTGTACATTCTGCGCTCTCTGTGTGTGTGTGGATGATGCTCTGTTATGTTGGCTTGCAATCTGTTTCATATCTGCATAGTTTTACATACGATAGCTTTAATTCTCACGGGGTTCCTAATGAACATCAGGGTGGAGCATGCTCTTTTAAACGGCCAATCACAATGCTGCACCCGAGGGGCCTGCTAATACTACAACAAGCTGAGCAATGCATATGTTGTATGTTGGTTGCTGTAAACTGCCCTTGACAGCATTTGGAACAGGCCTATGATTCTTTAAAATGATGCTTATGTAGACACTGCATACATTTATTAAACTGTAACATTTAGTTTCATTTTGCATGTTTCTAATATAATGCAATGCTATTTTACTGATGGATAGATTGATGGTGATCAGTGTTATTCATTTATTTTAATATAGTGATATAGATTAATGCAGAATCTGAAATATTTCTTATTAATTTTACTGTATATGAATATATGTTTCTAATCTTAAAACATATATTAACAGGTTTAAATAGGATTTTAAATCTCTTTGTATTTATTTGTTTTTTTTTCATATACAATACAGCATTTTATTTTATTTGTATTTTGTTTTATTTGACTTTATTTTATCTTTTTAAATCTCTAAATTTTATATTTAGATTATTAATGCATGAATTTCAGAATATTTTTGAAGATTGTAATATTTAATATTAAAACAGATTAGAGTGCTTTAGTGTTTTTAGCTTGATGGTGATCAATGCTATTTAATATTAAAATATAGTGACATAGATTAATTCAGAATAAGAAATATTTAATCTTACATAATAACTTTTCTTAGTAAGAGTTTGAACCCTAAATATTTTAATTTCATATTTTTAATATAATCTCAGGCTTTTGCGTTTGCTTTTTTTAAACATTTAATTAAATTTCTGTATTATTTTATTTCGCTTTGTATCATTTTACTCTGTTATTCTTTTCATAATCACATTTTGTCATATCATTGTATTTCATATATTTAAAAAAAAAAATCATAATATCAGTTAATAAATGAATTAATTTAAATGTTTTAGTATTTATTTTAGCTTGATTGTAGTCAATGTAATACATTTGTTTATTTTAATTTTAAAACAGTGACATACAGTAGATTGGTCCAGAATAAGAAAAAAATGTTTTTTTAAATGTTAGAAATTCCAAAAAGTTTATTTTCAGGTTTAAATATGGTTTAGAATCTCATATTTTCAACATAGTCTGAGGCTTTTGGATTCCTCTGTATATGCCTGTGTGTTTGTATGCATTTATGCGTATGGGTCACTGAAGATAAGGGAACAGGTGTGTGTTTAGAACTTTTCAAGCGTTCAAACAAAGACAGTAACCCAGTTCCCATCAGTGTATAGTGTGCATGTGAGTTGTTTAGTAGAAAAGAATGAGATGGAAGGACTGGAGGCTGATTTTAGAGAGCTGTTTCCTCTTTCTTATCAGTATGGCCGTGTGGAAGCTTCTGAGCTGTTCACATAGATAGCATCTCCATCTGATCTCTCTCTCTCTCTCTCTCTCTCTCTCTCTCTCTCTCTCTCTCTCTCTCTCTCTTTCCACAGTCAGCCCAGCCCAGTTCTGATCTTTTCTCTCTTTCTCATCTTCTCACTATCTCCCTCCCCCTGTTTTTCCCTCCAATGCCTTCCATCGTATGTTCTTTGCCTGTCCTTCACTGTTATTTGCTCTCTCTCTCTCTTTCTCTGCAGATGTGCAGATTTACTTTCAGCAGCGCCACATAAAACTGATTAACAGCACAGTATATCATTTTATATGCAAATAACATTGCTTTCATTGTTCAGGCTGCTCATTGTGCACTGCAGAAAATTTTCATTGTTTACAGTTTGCTGGTAGTGTTTGCTTTCATCTAGATGGGTTTTTAAAGAGAGAGAGAGAGCTGACTGAACAACAGTGCTGTGAATGACTGTTGGGATGTAGAGGATTTCTTGGCCTGCAAGTTTCCAGACGTGTTTTTTAATTAATTAATTTATTCCTTTATTTATTTTAGTGTTGTCAAACGATTAATCACATCCAAAATAAAAGTTTTTGTGTGCATAATATATGTGTGTGTGCTGTGTATATTTATTATGTATATATAAATACACAAACATGCATGTATATCTTTAAGAAAATGTTAAATTTGTATATTGAAAATATTTATATGTGATATAAGTATAGAGATGTACATACATGTAAATATTTTCTAAATATATAATGTGTGTATGTGTGTGTATTTACATATACATAATAAATATACACAACACACACAAACATATTAAATAAACAAAAACGTTTTGGATGTGATTTATATACAAATTCAGCACTAATTTATGTATTTATTTATACAATTGTATTCACTTGATTTCATGTAGTCTTCTTTTCACACCTATTTTTTGATTTTATTTTTATTTTATTACATATATATTATTGTTATTATTATTCATACTCTTTGTGTCACTTTATCTTATTTCACCAAATCTTCTCACTTCTCTTTTCTCTGTGTGTGTGTGTGTGTGTTTGTCGTTTTTGCCCTTCTTTACTTAATCTCACTTCATTTAGTCTTCTCTCCTCACCTTTTCTTTTTTATTTTATTCTGTCATTTCATCTCATCCTCTCTTTTCTTGTCAAGTATTTTTATTATTTTATTATTTTTTATAATATCGTAAGTAAATGGTCTTGTCAGGCAGCAATTGTCTGTCACACCCCAAAAAGTCTTATTTACTTCCACTGATGACATGAAAAGCTATTTGAAACACATCAAACTTCAGTAATGTTAGATATTTCCCAGTGACAAGAACATTAGGACTTTATTAATCAAGACTTGATTGAGTCGTGATCGTGACGATATGGCTGATTAAAAAAAAATATTTTCCTCATCAACATTACGGAGAATATTTTCACATTATAAATATTAGGAACAAACTTTTTATTTCTTTAGAACCACCTCACATTAACCCATGAATTGAGATAGCAAACAAGGTTCATTCATTGTCATATTGTCTTTCTTTCTTTGTCACAGGCAAAGACTGCCAGCCAAGAATGTCTATTACTATCGCTGCCCTGACCATCGTAGGAACTACGTGATGTCTTTCGCTTTCTGTTTCGACCGCGAGGATGACATTTATCAGTTTGCCTACTGCTACCCTTACACCTACTCCCGTCTGCAGCATTACCTGGCCAGCCTGGAGCGCAGAAATCTGGATTACCTGCAGCGAGAGCAGCTGGGCCTCAGTGTGGTTAGTCACTGCATGTTTGCAAACTACATCACTTTATGTCTTTGTTGCATTTCAGGTGTTTCTGTCAGTGTGTATTATGTTAGCATCTTCTTGTATCTGCTGTACACTGCACACTCATTTTCTTTAAAGGGGACGGACACATGTAAGTGTCTTTGAGGATGCATGACTGTGTGTGTGTGCATGATCTGCACAGGTACTGGATCATTCACATTGCCTACAGTCCCGTCTCGCTCTTATCAAATAATTGTAGAGGAAAACTCATTAGGAATGCTCGAGAGATTAAAGCCCTCTTTTGGGGCCTTCATCAGTTTCACGTTCGTCAAGGAGAGCCAGGCACGGGAAGCCACTGATGAAAGGACATTTATTGATAAGAAATATGGTGTCAATGGAAAAAAAGAAATCAGTTTCACATGAAATGGGATTTGAAAGGGCAAATATATATATGAGGGGGGGGGGATAAATTGCCAAACTATATGTTAAAGTCATGCAAGAACAAAAATGCAGACTTGATGGTGAATATGATGCTGTTATTTATTTTATTTTATTTTTTTTAAATCGTCCTTTTCGATTCATTCACTGCTTAAACCCAGATCAGTTGTGTAAGCTGTTTTCTGTCTCTTCAGAATTCTCACAACTTAAACATGTTTGAATGTCATTGTATTAGATAACAAGATATCAAATCAAAGGTTATGTGTATTATTTTTTATGTGTTTTATGTATTTGATAAAAATACAAAAAAAAGTAAAAACCGTAGCATTGCAGATTTAGCAGATTAAAATTACTATCTATCTATTTATCCATTTTAAAATATGTAAAAATGTAATTTATTACAAATCTAGTCAAATCAATTTTTGTATATATTTGAGGCCTCTGACTTTAAAATTTTGACTAAGGGTCTAAGTGGTTTGACTAGTGTTGCTATTGTTAAATAAAACTTTTGAAAACAGTTGTTATTAATTAAAACAAAGCTGAAATAAAATTAAATCAAAATATTAATGACAAACTTAAAAAAAAAACACTAAATGTAAATAACAAATGTCTTAAAATACGTTTAGTACTAAAAGGACTAAAAATAAAACAGAAATAAACATTTTAAGCCAAATAGAAATGAGAAAATTACCTAAAATTACTAAAAGAGGATAAAAAAGTGAATTCACCATATTAAATACTATAAAATAAATAATTATTAATTTATAATTAATAATTATAAAATAACAAGTAGAGGTTCTGAATTTGAGTAAGTCCGCTGTGCCTTGCCGTTTCATTAGCATTTACAATCAGCCTTTTTTATAATTTATATAGAAGATATAATGTCAGAAACTAAGCAAGAACAAAAGAATGGATACTGAATCAGAGAGAAAAAGTCAGGGAGGGACATAGTGACAGAACAAGAGAGAGTGAGAGCGAATGTATTTGTATGCACAGGCATAGGGACTTTTTATGGCCTTATTTGTCTTTTTATGTCCTTTGTTCTTGGGTATGTGGCAGTACAACACTCTTAATGACCTGCAGAGATGGAGGAGAGAGGGAGGGAATGAAGAAAAAGAGAGCAGGATGAGGCTACAACAGCTTGGACTGCAGTAGTAAAACACTCTCTGGTGTAACACACAGACGTGATGTACTTAAACAGAGACCCTGTGAGGAGGAAGTCAGTGCACACACACACACACACATGTTATAGGTAAAGCACCAGAGAACAAGCCTGGATTCAGTGTAATACTGGGATTACTTCTCTCATATCTTTCACTTTCAATGAGGCAAGTAAATGCGAAGAGCGTTCCGCAAAAAGAGTCCTCTAGTACATCTCAATTACCTCTTTTGCTCTGTTAATGCTTCGCCTCTCAGGGTCAAACTCGTTTCTTTTTAGTAGGCTCCTTGCTGGTGAGGTATACGTTGGCATTTGTAATGCAACAGCCAATCAGATGCCTCTCCATTCCGAGGTCTATGAAGATGAATCGAGCAATACAAGCAATCACGGTCCAAACGGCTGAAATACGCTCTTACGCACTGTTTTCACGACTTTAAAATGCAGACTCGCAACAACTGTCATGTTCAACAGCAATCGTCACATCTGTTTATTGTATCTTTAGTCATCAAAGTCCTCTAACAGCGTTATAAAGACAGAGAAGCATAGCGGGTTTTGACAGTCGCTTTGATGGATGATTATGCGTAGAAGCTTCTTGTACCGTCAGCTCGTCTGTTTGCCGCTGCCCATTTCCAACGTCGGGTTCGCATCAGCAAATGGAGAATGAAGTTGTTTTGAAGGCTGCGCATCCAGATCCATTATCCATATCCGAGTGTGAAACGCTCGAGCCATCTGAATATTTAAAAGAGATCAAACTGCATTTATGGATGTGAATTATTTAGACGTGCGGTGAAACGTATAGCACAAGATGCATGGTTTTGTCGATTAAAATAAGTGTTTTGGGATAAATATTTAAGCATGGATAAATGTTTTTTTTTTTTTGCATAAAAGCAGTAGGCCTCTGGGTCTTTGTTAATGCTCAGTTAACACGACTCAGATGACCTGCCTGTCTAGACACAGCTCCCCGGTTTCATCCACTCCTCTCATGCAACCTTCAGTCGTTTTTTTTTTTGTTGGCACACAGCCCGTCAATCTCAACAGAGGCCCGTCACGTGACTCGAGCCCCGCTCCCTCACACAGGTGCCTTGTTGTGTTGAATTCTGAGCGCCTGCTCCTCTCCAGATGTGGAGACAGAGCAACAGTTGTGGATCTGACAGGCTAGCAAGAGCACTTACTGCAACAAAGAGCAGAGACTCAAAGACAAGCAGACAGACAGAATCCAGCCTGAGGGCCTGACCGGCACTCTCTGCTTCACTTCACGTCTCTCTCTGTCTCTCCCTATTGCCATTTACAACTATATATATATTATTAGGTTTACATTCGTACAGTCAGGCTTTAAAAAATATTTTTTTTTAAATGATGATTTCCACGTTTTGCTTTACTGAAATTGAAATGCTATATTGCAGTGTAGTATGTTTTGATGTTTTTTGTTTGTTTATTCTACTTTGAGTGGTTGAGCTCAAAATTTAATATTTTAGGAAGTACAAGGAGAAAATGAAAGTCCTGTAGCACCCGGAAAACGATTCAAAGATAGAGACCAAGTGTAAGATTAATGTTTTCTCATTAGTGTAATTGTTTTTCATCTGTGTAAATTTAGAGCTTCTATAATGCTAAAGACTGAATGTCCTGAATACCGTCCAATCAGTAAACAAGTTTAATTTGGAGATTCCTGGCTATAAAATTAGTTCTTTTAAGATGTTTTTGTTAAAGGAGACTATCTGGTGGCATTGAGCCGTATGTACTACACACAGCCGTTGTTCACTGACGAGCTGATAAGAAAAAACATCTCTCTGGCTTTTTTCCCCCTCAGAATTGACAAACACACCATGTTGAGTTAAATCAAATTATGAAGTCTGAACTAGGAGAATGTAAATGTACATTTGCAAGAAAAAAAGTCAAAACTGTGAAATAAAATATACAAATGTTATGTTAAATTTTAATTCCCTAGTGGAAAATAAATATAGTTAATGCATTTATTTCATGCTAAATATACTGCACATTTATTTTTATATTTATATACTAAACTGGTATAGCCTACTTAAAGTCTGATAAACTGAAACGACTCATTTTGGACTTAATGCACTTTAATTGTGCAGAAGTAGATTTGGAGTACAATTAAAGATATTATATGTTATTGTGCTAAAGTGGAACTATTACAAGTATTCTATATACAAGTATTTAAATATTTAGCATTTAAAGTCTGATATTATTTAAAGATTTGAACTATAGTTAGTATTAAATACATGGATTTTAAATATATTACTTTTAAATCAAACTTACTTTTAAATTTAAACTTACGTTTAAATCAAATTTATGCTTTAAAAGAAGAGTAATCATAGCAGTTTTCAAACATACTATGTCAGTTTAAACGTCTGCGTTTAACTTTAAATGGCTTCTTTGAGGACAGTGTTCAATAAAACTGATGAATGTACTTGATTCATTTGTCATGTCTAGAGAGCAGCCAGACCCTTCAAAAACGTGCTTTTAATTTGTAATGCGGTCAGGTTAAACGGTATCTTTTCTTCATATCCATTGCTGTAAGTGATGTACATTTAAAACAGGCCTTGAGTCTTATGACCAGACATTCAGGACTATTCTGTGAGTTTATGCTCACTCTCCATCTGTCTGTTTTACGGCACATAAAGTTTCCATTGGGAAGAGCCTTGAGTCAGGTTAGTGCAGAGTGACTGCGGCTACTGGTTGCTTAGTGGTAGTGTTTCATCCAATACAGTCAGTTCACTGCACCTTTCATGTCTCTAAAAGAGAGAAACATCGATGAGATCAGCGGTGTCATTCTAAACGGTGTCATATTCACTTTGATAAGGTGACTTTTGATTAAATTTTAAACATTCTATTAACAGAATGTGTATATGAACTGTGTTGTGCAATGTAGTTTCAATTTGAACCAAACTAACAGTAAAAAAATAAAAAGGAGTCCTTGTCCTTGAAGAGTTGTTTCTTAAAAGGATGATCATGCTGTTGTGATAAAGTTGTTTAGTTTTACAGATTGATTTGTTTGTACATTTCATGATGTTCAAGATATTTATATATGAATATATTTCTGACATTTTTCATATGAAGGCAGCATTGCTCAAAAGATTGGTCAGAAAGATTTTTTAAAAATGCGTATATGCTAATAATTAGGGGTGTCAACAATAATCGATTCGGCGATGCATCGCGATGCGGGGCATGAATGATTCAGCATCGATGCGGCAAAGTGCCATAATCGATTATGTCACTGTTTATTTTCTGTCGGAAAATAAAGTTGTGAA